>JAWNMX010000265.1:2500-72500 GCA_035043575.1 Drosophila seclusa | reverse complement strand
CCTCATTCCAATTTATGCAGGACGATGTGCAATCTGATCTTTACCGCTGCACTCTCTGCCCTCTCCTCTTGTTCGGTTGCTGCCTCTTTTTTATTTTATTTCATTTTATTTATATATGGTTTTTTGTGGCATGCGGCACTTAATCAGCGCTTAATGTGTTGTGATTGCATAATCGGGTCAGGGGCAGGCAATGGAGGAGGACAGAATGATGGACAGAGGAGTGACAAGGGGTGGGGTGGGGGGGGGTTGGGGATTTGCCAGCATCTGCCCATTGGCTGCACTTTAGTTGCCTGCCACGCGCTGCATCAGCTGCAACTGCCAGTGCAGCCGAAGTCATTAAAGTAATTATTGGTCGCGGACTTGCATCTAGTTACAAAATTGTGCAGGTATTGACAGCCAGATAGTTGGGGCACCTAGGGGCGTTGCTGTTGCCGTGGCAAGCTGCTCTTTTCGCTGCAACAAAAAAAGAAGACCGTCATATAATTATTGTGCACACACCGGGTAATAAAGCAATTGAGCAAGCAAACAAAATGCTCGTCAAAACAGAGAACAAACAACAAGCCGACAACCGCTCAGTAAAAAACGCGAAACAAAAAAAAAATAAATATTTAAATATATAAATAAGTAAAACTATATCAATTTGTGGAAAGTACAAAGTAAGCTTAAATATCCTGCTACATGCAACGCATAAATGACGTATCATTTTCAGATCTGATGCAATTCAATTTGCAACAAATAATAATATTTATACTTCGGAGTCAAAGGCTAATAGCCAGGTTAATAATTGTTGTTAACATATTATGCTTAATATTTATCAATTTATTAATGAAATACTTACTTAATTAATTAATTAATTAGTTAATTAATTAATTTAGTTATTTATTTATTTATTTATTGTCAACTAAGATCAGTCAACATAAAAAATACAAAAAGTCCAAAATTTAATTTAATTTCACTTTAAATCAAATTAAAATTATAATTATATATAAAATTAAAAATCAGAAATATTTATCAGATTTCTGGGGGCATTTGAATGCAACATTTGTTGCACGAATTGAGGAAAACCCAGCAAAAACCCAATCAGACCAAAACTAAACAAAAATGTTTTTCTTCTTCAAATATTGCATTCTCAATGGATAATATAGTGGATATATATATACTAAGTATATATATATATATATATATATCGCAGACTTTCAGCTAAGCAGAGATTTTGATAAGTCAGTTCCTAACTTCATCTCTGGAGTATGTTCCTTTAGAAACTGCAGAGACACAATCTAAATTTTATATAAATATATATTATTTGTCACGAAAGAACCGGATCGATCGATGATTATATATATATATATATATATACTTTATTGGGTCGGAGATTGTTTCTTCTATAAATTAGAAACTGGAGCACAACTTCATGATAGCATTTGTTAACCATTTTTTAAATAACAAAATAAATAAAAGTATCTAAAAAATTAAAAATTAAAAAAAAAATTAAAAAAATAAAGAAATAAATAAAAGTATCTAAAGAATCAACAAATAAATAAAAGTATCTAAAGAAACTGTGAAAATGTATCTCACATTAAAATGAATTTTAGTTAAATGAAATAATTAATTATTAATTTGTAATTTGTAATTTAGCAGAAATCATTTTTAGTCAAACTTTTGTGCAAGTTGAGGGAAGGAATGCAGAATTGAGGAATTTGGATAGGTAGAGCTGAGCCCACTCCACTTTTGAGCGCCCCACCGAGTGTTAATGCGAGTTAATTAACGCTGTGAATGGGGTATCAATTGGAGGATCTTTTAATTGGCCAAAACCACTGACAACTGCTGGCCGCATGAACAGTTGGATTGGCTGGGCGCCGCGATTGCCAACCAGGCCAGCCAGCTAGTACATCTGCTGGCCACCCAAGTGCTGATTAACGCCTGGTATTAACGAGCATTTAGTTGGGCAAAATACCAACAAAAGAAAAAGTTGAATGAGCCCTAATGGGAAGGGGGGCATTAAAGGATCGCCGGCACCGTCTGAAGCTGGTAACGGCAACTCGACAGCGACAGGACATTCGTCCTGGCCCGCATTGCATTGCATTGCGTTGCGTTGCGTTGCGTTGCATGTCTGGCGGTAATAAAAAATTCATATCTAAAATGCATAACAATGAGACGCGAATAAGAAACCTAAACGAGAACAAAAAGCGAGCGACACGCTAACAGCGTTAGGAGCACAACAAGCAGCAGCAGCAGCAGCAGAAGCAGCAGCAGCAGCAGAAGCAGGACCCGAAGCAGGAGCACCAGTTAATGGGAGCAGCAACAGACTGTGTGCACCCACAAGCAAGGGGGTAGGCTCCTGTGTGTATATGTATACAAGACATACACACATACAGACACACATACATACTGGCAGTGCTCGTGTGTGCACCTTTTCTTTTCTTTTTTCTTTTTTTTTTTTGGAAATTAAGCTGGAATTTTGAGTGGACCCCGAATTGGCACGCGCGCTGTCCACGCCATCGTTGCCGTTGATCCTTGCACTGCTTATCCTTAATTTCGTTTACTTTCTGCTCCTCGGCTGTCGTCCCGTTCGCCGTTGGAGTTCGAGTTGTTGTCGTTCCTTTGCATTTGCCTGGACAGGTGCAAACTCTTTTTTTTCTTTTTTTTTTTTGGTTTCAGTTGTTGTTCTGTGTGTGTGCTTTTTTGGCCCGCCAGTGCCTTGACTCACGTTCCTCTCTCTCTCTCTCTCTCTCACTCTCGGTGTGTGTATGTGTGTGTGTCTATCTCTTTCGACCGGCCAGTCACTGGCCTGGCATTAATTCGTTTCTTTATTTTTCGGTAATTACCGAAAATGTTCCAAGTGACCGAGCGACTCCTCTCCTTCCCACTCACGTCGACACCGCCACCGCCACCGTCACCGCCACCACCACCAGCGCCAGCGCCAGTTTGCACTTCGTGCTCTGATCCTGCGACAGCCGGATTATGGGACGGGCCGCAAGCGTCAGAGGACAGAGCTGATCCTTAGCGCTTGATTACGATTTCACGTACCCATTCCCGTTCCCATTTCGACTGATCGCATATTCGCTACCCCTGTAGCCGTGCGATCATTGACTCTTGTCAGGCAATGCCGCCTCTGTCTGTCTCTCTGTCTGTCTGTCTGCCTGTCTGTGGTCTAAGGATACCGACACCGAACGGCGAGAACTGAGCACATTGCACATTTGGGACAGCAAATTCAACTCAATTACTTACATGCCACATGATAACTTCGATGCAACTTTACATAGATATGTTTAAACTAATTACTTACTTACTGATGTTCCACAAATCACGACTTGATTGCCAAAGTGACCTTATACCTTAACACACATCTGTATATAAATATTCATGCATGCATTTATGTATTTAACTTTGCTACACCTACCAAATACATTTATTATTATATACATTCATGCATGCAAAATTCGAAACATTTTTGCTTAAATTGAAAAATGAATATTTAGTTGAGTGACATTTGTTGTTGTTGGTTTTGCTGTGTGCGAGCCACAAAATAATGGCGACAAAAATTGCGCTTGCAAATTTTAATCATTTTATTTGCACAAAGCGGCAACAACAACAATGGGAGTGGCACGCGTTTTGCTCTTTCTCCCACAATGTGTCTCTGTGTGTCTCGTCTGTGTATGTGTGTGTGTGTGGGCAGCAGATGCGCAACAAATTTAAATGCTAAAAAATAAAATACAAACACACAAAGAAGCCAAACGAAATTCATTAAGCTTAGCAACAACAGCGAAAACGTCAAACGAAACGTGCAAAAGAAGAGAAGCCGAAAGAGAAAGACAACAGAGACGACAGATAACGCAAATGTTTTACTTCTCTTGCGCTCTCACTGCACAGATTGGCGCTCTGACATTGGCGCCTACTACTAATCTACTACTTTTTTTCTGTTTGTGGCAGCAAAGCAACAAAGCACAGTAACTGTCATAGCATTAGCAACGGCCATTTTGGGACAGTGCCAACGAACAAAAACAATGTCCAATCGGCAAACGCAACGACGCCATTTACAACAACAAAAATAACAACAACAACAGCAGTATCATCGAGAAAGCCAAAGTGCAATTTTCAAGCACAGCACAAAGCAAAAGCAAAAACAAAAGCAACGGCAAAAGCACGTGCATTGCTCGCCTCTCTATCGCACCGTCTGTGTTTGTTTGAGAGAGCGTGACTGACAGAGAGAGAGAGATAGTCTGGGATTGTGGGAGTGGAAGTGGGAGCGTGTGTGAGAGTGCAGCTTAACGACCCTTTGGTTGGCTGACGCCTAAATTGGCATTGCTCATACATACATATTTGTATACACACATATGTAGAAATGAATGTTCGCATTTGCCTCTGTGTGTGTGTGTGTATGCAAACATGCAGGCAAATAAAAGCATGTGCTTGTGGTGGAGGGGGGTGAGGGGGAATTAGCACATTTTGTTCTTTCATTTTGCTTAAGCGAAATTCAAATTTGAGGAATAAGAATTTTACTGACCGTTAGTTACAACAAGATTGACTCGTTTTCCATTGTTGAGCGCCCAATTTTTTTGGGCAGCTGAAAAGCTGGACTAACTTGAAAAAAAAACATAATAAAAATAAGATTCTTGGCTAATTTTGAATAACAAAAGCGCCAGCCAGTAGCGATCATCTTAAAGCCACAGCTGGTCCAAAAAAAAAAACAAAAACAAACTCACAAAACTCGCATTCAAATCTAATTCGCGTTCCATTGTCCATTGTTGAAGATCTTCGTTATGTGGCAGCTGCCAGGACTGGGCTGTACTGGGCTTGGGATGCTGTGCGGCCGGCGGTTCACACCCCGGACTGGGACTAGTTGCTGACCAGTTGACCAGCTGACCAGTTTACTGCATGTCCTGTGTCCTATTGGCAGCTGTGGCACCAAAACTAGAAGCTAGCTTTTTGTTATGAGTCCTTTTGTTTAGCCTGACGACCGACCATTCATATGCATAGATGCTGCATACATGGGTGTATTGCCGCATATCACATTTCCCACACTGAAAGTGGCTTTTAAGGTTCAGCAAAATATTTTCGAAGTATATTTTACGCATTTTGTTTATTTTGTCTTAACTCGTTTTGAGCTGTTTCTGCTGTTGGCTGTCGCAATCTGATCATCGACTGGGTTCGTTAAATTGGTGCATGTCCATGCTATTTGGCTGGTGTGCTTTTTTCTTAACGTTCGTCAAGTGGCTAAGCTTTTCATTCGCTCCGAAAACAAGCAGTGCGAAAGCTGCGGTTAAATACTGCAATAACTAAAGCTTTCAAGTACAGTGGAACTCATTGATAAAGCACAAATGCAAATGTTACATTAGAGCGAAAAAAAAAACCAGGACTCTTATTTCTCTATTCTTTATTTTGTATCGCGTGAGGTTGAAAGACTGTTTGTCATGATTTTTATGATTTTCTTTTATTTTTAAAGTCACATACCATTCTGATACAGAGAGAAAAACAAAGTGTTTTATTTGCATTTTGTTTTTTACTTGGATTAACTTAATACGCTTATGAACTAATCGCTGTTTGCCTTTATGCAACAAACACAAATATTTAAGTTCTACTTGTTCCTTATTTTTAGCGAGCAATGAATGCGTTTTCAATTACAAATTGGTGTTTCAAATAAAATAGAAACAAAGCAAAAAAATTAAAAACACATATATACATTTTATATATATTTTTTCTTTTGTTTTTTTACAAATTTCGCATAATGAAGTTTTTGCTTAGTCACTTTCGCTGCTGTTGCCAACTATTTGATCCAGTGTGTGTGTGTGTGTGTGTGTGTGTTATCACTCTCTGACAATGGTTTTGACGATTCCAATCAAATAAAGTTAATTGCATTTTTAAATACTTTTATATATATATATATATATAACATATGCTTGAGTGTTTGTTATTAACTCACTTGATTTGATTGTTTTAAAACGGTGGATGTGCATGTATGTGTGTGCGTCATAATGATAATCTAAATGCTCATAACTAAATCATAGGCACTTGAAGATAAGCGCACCCAAAAGTAATTAAAACACAAAGAGTCAGGCCCCAGGCGAGTCACCGGGTCGGGTCTAAATCGGAATCAGAATCAGAATCAGAATTGGTATGCAAATATTGAGTAATTGGTAGTAAAGCACGTTATGAGCAACGAAAATATAATACATACAATCCAATGGCAACAACTGTTGCTCTTTAGAGCCAAATAAAACTAAACTGAACGTTAACTGGCACACTAATTGTGCTTGTTCCAGTTTTTATTTCCATTTTTATTTTTAGCGATTCGTTCACGGTTCGAGTCTGTTGCATAAAATCGGTTGCGATTAATATATGCACAGCATTATAATGCAGCGAATCTGATTCGAGTTGATTATATCGAATGCGTTCAATGTCGTTCGAGTAGAGTATAATTATAGTTAAATCAAATCATATAATCATCTGAATCTGATCAGATCTGAAGTTTATCTATTGACTGTTTTCTTCATTTGCTCTCAGGTATACTATGGTGTGATCTGCTGTTATACCTGCTTCTCTAACCGCGCAGCACAGTCACAGAAACTGATGAGGATGCAGTGTCCGTTCGACAGAATCCTCGTTCTTATCTAATCCCTACATATCTTATCTATCTCTTTGCTGTGCGGATTGTCGCTAAATCAATTTTCAATAGGAATTAAACTTTTCCGCCTGCTCCGCCTTCGCTGCTCAAATTCCAATGCACTTTGAGTAAGCAAATGCATTTGCTGGCTTGGGAAAATTACTTGAAAACTGTTCTGTGCAAATCGCCTTAAGTAGGCCAAACTTTTAACGGTGGCTCCAACACCAAAAAACAAAAACAAATAATAATAATAATAATAATAACAATAATAATATTCCTTCAATAGAAAAAAAGAAAGAAATGAAAAACTAAATTTAAGATGGAAAAAAAAATATATTACAAAAAAAAAGAAAAAGCAAAATACGAAAAAGTCGGAACTGGAAAGCTGACGCCACAACACTGACTGACTGACTGACTGAACGAAATGGCAGCACTATGACTGATGACGATTGATGCACACACACACAGACTTAATCGCGCGTTGGCATAATTATCTCGCCCACCTTGTGCTTTGCTGCCTGTTATCAGCTAGTGTTACTTGTGGTATCAATGTATTCCACAGTCGGTTATGCCCGCTTGTTGTTCATTTCAATTACTATAAAGACAATTTTGGTTGCGGTTCAATAACTATTAGAAAAGGTTTCTAGTAATCTGCCTTCCTTGGCATGTGCGCCAATTTTTGCACTTTGTCTGTCCCGGGCACAGACCAGTTTATGTTCCAAGTTTTAAGTATCAAAGTATCAAAACTAAAAGTTATGGATAAGTTTAAGTAAACAGAATATATATATGTATATATATATATATATATATACATATATATATGTTTGTGTATATGTATGTGTATGTATAAATTGTGTGGAAACAAATTAAGCTAGTATCTTATAAACAAATGATGATTATGCGATCCAGTTGACAATGGCGCGCCTCAAATGACTAATATGCAGGGGCGTACTAAGCTTTTCGTACAGGAGGGGTGCAGGGGCGATACAAAAGGGGAACGACCCGAATTGTAATTTCTTCATAAATTTGAAAATACCAAACGTAGGTGTTTAAGGTTGGTAAAGTTGAGATGTAGAATGGGCACTTGCCACCCTCCCTGCAACACCCTCCTCCCCTCTTCCTGTGTGTGCTCCCTTACTTAATAATATGTTTGTGTGTGTGTTTTTGATATTAGGATTATGGTGTTGGTGTTGTTGCTAATGTTCTTGCTGTTGTTGTTGGGCGTGGGCTCCTTATTTAATAAAGGCCTCTGGTGGTATTTTGTTTTCCTTGAAGAGTTTCTCAAACACAAATGCGGCATGGTTGAAATCCCAATTTGTCTCCTCCAAGCATCTAAAAAAAATAAATTTATATAGATATATTGTTTCTCTCTCTCTCTCTCTCTGTCTGTCTGTCTCTTTTTCTCTCTCTCACTGTCACTTACTTGCGGCTCCAATCCAGATTCATTTGGCTCTGCGCACTCATGGCCTGCACCATTTGCATTTTTGTGGCATCATTGTGTGGAGCTGTGTTGGCCGCAGTCACCGTCGCCGCTGCAATTGGGCTGGTGATGGTGGCAACCGGCGGTGGCAGTAGGGCGACCGGCGGCGGCAATAGGGCAACAGTGCCGGATCCGCCCGGATGCAGACGCGCTTGAATTGAGTTCTCGTTGAGGGCAGAGCTAATTGGGGCTAAGCTGGCGGCGCCGGGCGCAGCCTGGTGCTGCGATCGCTTAAATTCGCGCGTCTGCTCCATCGATGCGCTGGTTATGAAGATCGCCTCGTTCCGAATGCAGAAGCCCGTATTCTGTGGCACGACGACAAACGTGCGCACAAAGTGACGCAGCTCGTACGGCTGCATGTCGATGGGCGTGTTGCTGCCACCATCGCTGGTCAACTCCTTGAACAGGCCGGTCACCGTGAATACCATCATTTGCGGCTGTCCAAAAATATTATTATTATTATTGAAGTTGGAATTAGGAGTACGTTGCTTGTCTGCTTGTCTTACATTGTAGATGTTCAGATCGACGGTGAAAGTGCGCCGCTCGTGCAACGTGCGCGGCCATTCATCCAATGTGGAGACACAGGCTAAACGGCCGCTCTTCAATAGTTGCGTACGCAATTGGCGCGTGCGCACATCGTCCCGGTCGGTGTTCATCATGCGTCGCAGATTGCGATTAAATTTCCAGAAGCTGTTCAATCTGCAACACAAATCAAGATCAAGATTAGTCAGAATCCGCTGTTGCTGCTGCTGCTGTTGCTGCTGCTACTTACCGGCCCGCCTGGCTGACCGAGGGCATTGACATGGAGAGGAGTGCATTCTCGTGGTATGCATCCAGCAATGGCTGGCGATTGTTCGAATCGAATATGGTGAAGTACTGGTCCAAGAACTGGCGGACAACCTCAGCGCCGGCGCTGTCGCACAAGTAGGATGCCTTTGCCGGTGCCAAGGAGACCGATTCACTTAAATCGAAATGCACCTGGGGCAGCAATACTTCCCCATCCTGAATTGAAGTTTATATATTTAGATGGAACTCGCTTATCGCCAATCGCTTACAAATTCCAGCGTTTACTTACTCAAACCAAATTAAATACATTTCAAAAATTATATCGAATGCGTTTTTTTTTCTTTCGAATTTCCAGAATTTCGGAGTCAAACTGCATATTTTGATATATGTATTTGTATATTTATAAAGCTTATTTCGTGCATTTTTGAGTTGAGAAGAAACGCTGAATCAAAGGTTTATTTTCGAACTTACCAGCTTCATTAGTTTGGGAAATTTACGTCGGACTTCGCTGTAAATAGTTTACCGTTTGGAAAGCGTCCACATTTTGTTGATTGACATAAAATGCATGCAACATAAGACAAAGTGTACATAATGTACATATGTACATATGCATGTATGTATGTTTGGATAGATACATTAGTTAAAAAAGTGTCGTCAATCATTAACATTAACAGAATCGTGCATAGAAGAATGTCGCTTTGCTGTGCCCTGTGTCATTGCAGTATTGAAAACAATTTTCCGCTGACTCGCACATGTTTTACACAATGTTTCTTAACTTGATTGCTGATTGATTGATTGATTGATTGATTGATTGGTTGGTAGACGATATAAGCATCGTCTATTGTTTTTGGGGCAGTTGAGCAAGCAGATGCACTTGATTCATATTTGGCGCATATTATCAAAGCTAGCGACCAGGGCTGGGAAACATACGACGACATTTTCAACGAAGCCAAACTTTTAAGCAGCACTTTTTTTTTTTTAATTTATTTTTTTTTTTAATTTATTTTTTTTTTTTTTATCGTTGTTTTTTTTTATATAAGCCCAAACGCGTCGCACAAAAGCCGTTTGTGTTTCTTTGTTCGATTTGTGATTGAGTTTTCATGAGTCACGTTGATCGCACGCAGCATCCACAGGCCAGACACGCAGCCCAATTACTCAACGTGCAAATGTTGCACATGGCTGGGGGGCGTGGCAAGCAAACGCAACCGGTTGATTTGATTTTGACACGGCCGCCTTGGCAGCAGTCTGTCTGTCTGTCCGTCAGTGCGTCCGTCAGTATTATTTTCGCATGCTTGGCTGGCGCACATATTTTAACGCAGTGCAACCGCTGACAAGGATGCCGCCCGACATCGCAGGTTAAGCAACAGCAAACACAACAGCGCAACACGAGCAATTAAAGATTTGCAACTGCAACCGATGCTAAATCGATCGATCGCGAGCATGCGCGTGTGCGTGTGTGCACAATGTTGCGCGATGCGCGCGTGCGTCCATGCATCTGTGCGTCTATGCGTGCGTTGCTGCGCCTGCCCCCTCAATTCGTAGTTGCCTGTTGGAGCGCAGCTGCATGTCTGCCTGCATTGTGGAAATGCCAACGCGCGATTAAGTCTGTGTGTGCGCGTGTGTGTGTGTGTGTGTGTGTGTGTGTGTGTGTGCATCAATCGTCATCAATCATAGTGCATAGTCATATCGTTCAACTGTCAGTCTGTCAGTCAGTCGGTGTTGTGGCGTCAGCTTTCCAGTTGCGACTCGTTTGTATTTTGCTTCTTTTTCTTTTTTTTTTTCTTTTTTAAATTTTGTTTTTCATTTCTTTCTTTTTTTCTATTGAAAGAATATTATTATTATTATTATTATTATTATTATTATTTGATTTTGTTTTTTTGGTTTTGGCGCCACCGTTAAAAGTTTGGCCTATTTAAGGCGATTTGCAAAAGTTTTCAAGTAACAGTTTTTCCCAAGCCAGCAAATGCATTTGCTTACTCAAAGTGCATTCGAATTTGAGCAGCGAAGGCGGAGCAGGCGGAAAAGTTGAATTCCTATTACAAATTGATATAGCGACAATCCGCACAAGCAAAGGAGAATAAGATATATAGGGATTAGATATGAACAAGGATTCTGTAGAACGGACACGGCATCCTCAACAGTTTATTCCAGTTCCCACGATGATATTTCGGTGACTTCGTGATGCACGGTTGGAGAAGCAACTACAACTGCAGATCACACCATAGTATACGTGATGTACGGTTGGAGCAGCAACTACAACTGCAGATCACACCATAGTATACCTGATAAAATTCTGGGAGTCCTTGTAGCGCGAACGGCATGGATTATTACGCAAGACCAGCTCGACAATTGGCAAATTGCGAAAGACCAACAGATGCGCCAAAGCTGGAAGCTGAAATCAAGCAGGCAAAGAGACAAAGTTTAACATTTGAAATATTTCGACACACAGACACACACACACCTTGTTGTCGCCCAGATAAAGTATCTTCAGATGGGGCAGACGCTTCTCGACGCCTTTGAATGATTCCACGGTGGTCATGCTGTTATCATTGAGATTGATGGCCTCCAGATCAGGAATGTTCTCGCATATGATATCCAGTGCGGTGGACATGACATTCACCCGGAATAGCGGGCAAAATATGGGCTTCAGATCCACATCGGTGTGGAAACGCGACAGATCGAGGGCCTTGGTCTGTACGCTATACCTCTTGGCCATGACGACCTTCATCTTCGTCTTGAACTCCTCATTAATGGTGACCAGTGGAACACCGGTGCGTACGCGCGGCATCAGACGAAATCCATCCGGCAGCTGTGCATGCCGGCCCAGCTGAATTATGCGCTCGGCCACCTCAAAGTCATCGGTGAAGAAGATGGCACAGTGCCGCTCAAAACGCCAATATTGTGGCACAAACACGTGCGGCGACATTGCCGCCAACAAGGCGCGCTGCAGCGTATCCTCGTCATAGATCTGACCATTTTGTATCTGTGTGGCAGAGTAAATGAAGAAAACAGTCAATAGATAAACTTCAGATCTGATCAGATTCAGATGATTATATGATTTGATTTAACTATAATTATACTCTACTCGAACGACATTGAACGCATTCGATATAATCAACTCGAATCAGATTCGCTGCATTATAATGCTGTGCATATATTAATCGCAACCGATTTTATGCAACAGACTCGAACCGTGAACGAATCGCTAAAAATAAAAATGGAAATAAAAACTGGAACAAGCACAATTAGTGTGCCAGTTAACGTTCAGTTTAGTTTTATTTGGCTCTAAAGAGCAACAGTTGTTGCCATTGGATTGTATTTATTATATTTTCGTTGCTCATAACGTGCTTTACTCCCAATTACTCAATATTTGCATACCAATTCTGATTCTGATTCTGATTCCGATTTAGACCCGACCCGGTGACTCGCCTGGGGCCTGACTCTTTGTGTTTTAATTACTTTTGGGTGCGCTTATCTTCAAGTGCCTATGATTTAATTATGAGCATTTAGATTATCATTATGACGCACACACATACATCCACATGCACATCCACATCCACACCCATACAGACACATTAGTTTGCTTTATGCTCGTAATTACTTTTTCCTCTCCTTATGAAGAGCTCTACTCATAAAATTCCATTGCCAATGCCAAATATACCCGTAAAATTTTGCCTGTTTTGTTATTGCTTTTGTGGATATCTGAAGAGTCTATAATATATATTAATATATATATATATATATATATATAATTATGTGTTCGCTCAGTAATTAGAATTGTTGAGGAACTACTCAATCGATGACCAATTTTACGTTCTTTCTGTAGCAAATTTCTCAAGTTGTCAAATTGAAATTGATTTTTTTTTGTAAGTTATAATCTCGCAGTTTGTACAAGAATATTATTAATTAATTATTTTTTCGCTTCAGATAGAAGATATATATATATATATATATGTATGTATGTTTACATGCATATGCATGAAGTTGGGTGACATTCAGTCCATTGATATATCCTATACATTGAGGAAAAAAAAGCAGCAGTCTATGCTCACTCGCACAGCCCCATTCACTTCCGAGTTTCCGAGCGCATTAATGCGATAAATTAATATATATATTATGGAGCATTAGTGGTTATTTATCAACACTCATTATGCCAGTTGGACGACACTAGCGACATTTAAGCCATGCCGAACGGGTCTTAAAGTCCTTAGATTGGCTACTATGGTGGCTTGCTTGAAGTGCTCGATAAGAGCCACATGAATTTGTTAAGGTACTCAGTGAATAAGTGAGTCAATTCGGATCTTGGACGGAATCCAATTTAACAATGTTATCTAGCATATTAAATATTTGTACTAATTTTAGTAATGTTAGCTGTGCCACCTGTCTACACCTCGAAATCAGCACAGGTATTGACTGTTTGCAGGTGTTGGCAGCGGCAATGAGACTATTTGCTAAAAAGAAAAAAGAAGAAGACGTGACTCCGATGGGCTATTTATTTTGAGCTCCAACTGTGACTACGATGGAGAGAGGGTGTGTGGGTTGGGCTGAGCAGGCGTGTGCGGTGGGTGTCTGATTGAGTGAATGAGTGCTTTAGTACGTTAAATATGTTGGTATGTATTTAAATGTGTAAATGTATTTAATAAGTATATAAATCACGCTTTTGTGCACAACAATGAGAAGCACCAGCGAGCTGAGAGACATTTATTTCTAGAATTGATATGACTGATGACGCCGACGCGTCAGCAGCAGCAGCAGCAACAGCAGCAGCAGCAGCGACAACAACAACAGCAACAAAAACAACTTCCACATTATAAAGGCAGTATCAGCGAAGTCAGCTGCGACGGCTACGGCGGCAGCGGCCGCGGCGACGACTGGGCTGACTAACAAGCGCGCACCGCCAAAAGCAACGCCATTCGCCAGCCAACAGCCGTGCGAGGTTAGAGCAACAACACAGTAGACCCAACCACCCCCACAAAGCACAAAACGATTACCCCAGAAACCAAAAAACAAATACCTTCCCATATCCCTTGCACTAAAACTAGCCACAAAGGTAAGCCAGACAAGATGGGCAGCTGTTGCTCAAAGGATTTGGATGATAAGCGCTCCTGGAGTCCCGATGAAACCAAAAATGGCGTAAGTAATACAATTTAAAACATTACACATTACGCGAACTAATCAAACGATCTTGTCTATCTATATCTTTATATATATAAATACATATACATATGTATGTGCATCTGTGTAGAGCACCACATCGACCATCATAGCACAGCCCATAGATAATGTGGGCAGCACAGGTGTGTTTACGCTAACCCGCAACACATCAACAACGACGACAGCAACAACAACGGCGAAACAACAACAACAACAACAGCAGCACACAACAAACAATGCAAATTCTGATCCTGATGCCACCAAGGAGTAGCCTTACTTAACTTAACATACCTCCCAAAGCTGTTTGTTTTTAGTTTGTTTTTTTTTTATCATTTTTTTTTTATAATTAAACATTTGTTTACCTACCAAGTACATACGTGCATATGTTTGAATGTACATATATGTATGTACACATTGAAGTTTGTGTTCCATGTATAAATTATACTTCGTTATACTTTAACAAAAAACATTTGTGACATGTGTGTTTGCTTGGAAAGAGAAAGAACCAGTGCGTGTACGCTTCTATATATGTACATAAGTGTGTGTGTGTGTGTGCTGAGTGTGTGAATATATTTGTTTAATAATGAATAATCCATCTTTGTTGCGTAGCCAAGCCATCGTCGAGTACTGTTAGTCATTCAAACTATACTCAAAACATGCCCAAACGAAAGTAAAACTTAAAAATAAACGATTAACCGAATGCGATTCACTCATTCAACTGATTGTTGTTCATACAAATAAACAAACGAGATCCATAAATTGCCGGCGCGATAAGAAGCCTAACCCTGCCAACCATCCACCCACCCAACCCCTCCATCATACCCCAATTACCACCCACCCAACCGAAAGCAGCTGCACACGCATTGCTTGGCGATGACATCAGGGCTCTCGATGCAAAGAGAAGTCAAGAAATTAGCGAAAAATACACACACACACACACAGGCAGGTAGAGAAAGATAATGATAAAGAGAGTGTAGAAGGAATATGCCTCATTCTGGACAGCTAAATGACTCAGTTTCCTATGTGCATATTTTCCCATTGGGATTTACTTCAATTAACAATAACAGTAAAAACCAAAACAGAAAAGAGGAAAGAGGAAAAAAGTGACTAAGAAACAGTCGGCCACATTTTGAACTGTAATATGCAAGTGCGTTTTACAATTATTAATGATTACAACAATAACAATAACAATGCTTAAGACACGTGACAGCCACATTCTTTACATATTTACATATTTACATATTTCATTCGCCCATTTACATTTTATTACGATTTGTGTTGTGTGTTTTCCTGTTGTGCATTTGTTGTGCAAGCAAGCAAGCAGTAAACAAGCCATAAGAATGTATGATGGAAAATATTCAATTTATAATCGTTTGCATATCATTATAATCTAATCTAATAGATGAATAGATGACGCTTCCTATTTATCCGCAATAAGCAAATGACAGAACATTTGCTGCTCTACAGTGAAATGAAAGCCACTTCTTAAACAAAATTTAACACCTGGCCAATCAAAGCATATATATATATATATATATATGGAAATACCTTTAAATTTGTGTTTCATATGCAATTTAAATTGAGTATGCACTATGCATATCAACGGTTTTTTTTTCCACAAGTAGGGTTGCATAACACGCACGGCGTAATGTATCCGATCGAATTCGACGAGTCCAATTAAAGAGATCAGCCCAAATGCATGCAACACATATAAAATAACGATTCAACAACAAAAAAAAAAAAGGTGCTGCCTAAAATGTAATGAGAACAAGCGAAGAAGTTGCTGTTGTCCCACGTAACCGACTGCATAATACCCTGACACCAGTTGTGGAAAATCTGTTGCTATTGACTGAAATTGTCTCGATATGCGAAATGATCTGTGGTCTGGAATGGAAATGTGGCTTCTATTTACACACACATGTATCAGTCCTGTTGGACTCCTCGCTCTCTTACGGCTCAGCTAAGAGCGAATGTTCGATCAGATTTTATTGTCAGTTTTGAGTCGAGTTGACATCTCAGAGTATTGTACGTATGTATAGTGTATATATAGTGATAAAAACCAATTAAAGATTAGATTAAACACAAAATGATTACATATGTCTCTAAATGTGCATGAGTACGGAAAACTTTGTTGAGTCAAGTTGCTTTAAGAATTTGCCAACCTTTCTATGTATGGTTAAATATCTCTCTCTCTCTATATATGTATGTATAAATATGTACATATACTAAATATGTACCTAAGTGCACAACACAGTATAGAACACAAATTGTATTATTAAATCAAGCAGTAAAATAAAACCAAATCAAACCAAACCAAACCGAACCGAACGACGCAGAAAAAGCAATTAAAGAAAATGCAAAACGCGGCAACGACATGCCTACATACCACATACAAGCATATATATGTACATATACATATATATATATATATACATAAACATATGTAGATAAAAAATATTTAACATCAACAAAGAACGACCCTAGAGTCAAACGAGGAACACAAAAGACAAAAAACCGACTCAGCGACGACGCGACGGGGATCGCGGATTGCGAATGGGGTGCCGACGTAGGAGGTAGATTGTGGGGCTGTGCTGGGTTGTGCTGGGCTAGGCTGGGTGAAATAGAAATTGGAGCACACTGCCACCCCCCGCCCATCGTTAGGGTGGCCCCAACACGATCAGCAAAAGCAGACGGCAGCAAAGAAAAGTTATGCGCTTTCAGTATAAACGCGAGCCTCCGACGAGCAGCAACGTGCGTCAACCATTCCAGAAACCGAAATAGAAATCCAAACCAAACCAAATATCAGAGAGAGAGAGAGAGAGAGCAATCATGAAGTATGCTGGATGCATGGCCCTTGTGCTCATCATTGCGTTGAGTGGCCTTTGTACGGCTCTGCCCATGGCCAACGAGGAGGAGCTGGTGGCGCTCACCTCTGTGGAGCAGGTGCGAATGGATGAGTTGCCGCACATATTGAAAATCGCGCCCAGACATTCGGTGCCATTGGTGGAGGAAGAGGGGCGCGGCGACTTTGATACCATTGTCGAGGAGTTGCGTTCCAGTGGTGTGCGCACATCCGAACAGAAGGCATTGAATACGCTGCGCTACAAGGAGCTCGCTCGTCTCCTGGCTCTTTGGCAGATGGCTCAAGGTCGCAACTACTACGTTGCCCACGAAAATCGTGCGCCGCCTGCTCATGATGACGATTCCAATGACAACGACAACAACGACGAAAAGACCAGTTCGTAGAAGCAATCGAATCAACCAGAATTTTAATTTTTGTTTTGTTTGTTTTGATTTGTCGACTCTGTAGAACTTTATTACTAGGTAAATCCCTAGGGATCCATTACATAAAGCAATAATAATAAAAATAAATCCAAGTCAATTGAATGAAAACAAAACAATTGAACTCTGGTCGAGTGCGCCGACTAGAAGATACCCTGTACTTCGCACCATATTCAAATGTGTGCACATACCAAAGATTGACTATTTTAACTTTGACCATATACTGGTCTGTACCGGGACAGACCAAGTGTACAAATTGGCGTGTTTCATCCACTAGGAGGCTAGGAAATTGATAACTTGCTGGAAGATTACTGGCAAACTCCTCCGGCAAATTTTCAAGGCAAACTTGAATGGATGAATTACTAGTAGCCTCCTTCAAAGATAAGTATCTTTTAGTCACAGCCGCCGAGTTGTGAGGCACCTGTTATCAGATGATATGACTTGTTGGTATTTCGCAGTTTGATAAGCCCGATTGCAACGTTCTCTCTTGAGTTTTGCTATACTATAATGAGCTTCAAATTGTTGCTATACATTTTTTATTTAGTCATGTGTTTATCGGACTTATAGCAAGAGGATATACAATTATGTAAGATATAAGTCTTATAAAAAAAAATTTGATCTGTGTTTGTTTTCCGAGTGGCTTTTAAAATCTCAATTTTCAACGAGCTTGAATTAATCGATATTTATCGATGTAAGCAAAAAAAGAATATAGAATATATACGAAAATGGAAGCATACTAATGGCACCCAGTGTATAATAATAACTAAAAGTTTCATGAGGCCGATCGATGCTTTCCCGGCGCTACCACAGTATCCTGCCCATTGAGATACGGCGCAGTGGGCTCAAAATCTGCAATGGGGTCAAAATCTGCATTGTTGCTGTTACTGCGACTTCTGTTGCTGCCGCTGGTGCTAGTGGTGGTAACGACAACGAGGGGCATTTGGCGGCGCTGAAGTCGCTTGGCAATGGGCGGCACAAAGAGATCGTGCTTGATCAGCGTACATTCGGCGTCCTGATAGATTTGCCTGTTGTCATCCCATTTGAGGGCCTCAAAGCACCAGGAGAGCAGCCAGCCGCCGAAGAAGGCCATGAGAAAGCCAAGTGCTGCATACCACATGTAGCTAATGCGATACAGATAAAAGTAATCCGTATCCGCATCCGTCTCTCGCATGCCAGAGGCGCGCGGAGCCGTGAATTGTGCGTCTGTTCGAAGCAGTATATCTCGAGCGTAGCTGCGTTCAATGGGGCAGCCAGCAGTGGACAGGTCCAGGCTTATTAATGGTGGCTTCGGTTGCCCGAAACCCATCCATAAGGAGATGCCTAGCGAAATGAGTAGACCAGCAATGGCGCCCTTTTGGTTTGCCTTCTTCACATACATGCCCAGCGTGAACAGGCCCAACAATGGACCGCCAATGATGCCAAAGATCGAAAGCGCCGCCTGCAGCAGTCCGCCAATGGAGCCAGCCAAGAAAGCCATGCCAATGCAAAGGGCACCATAGAAAACGGATAGCAGCTTGGAGTACCACAATGTCCGGCTATCATCCAGCGTGCGCCCAGATGAGTAGCTCACAATCGGCTTCACATAATCCTCCAGAGTGACAGCAGCCAGTGAACTGATGGCGGTGCTGATGGTGGACAGGCTGCCGCAAAAGATCCCCGATATGAAGAGGCCAGCCAGGCCTGAATATTCACCCATGGTGTCCACCACAAACAGCGGCATAATCTGATCCCGCGAATTGACGCGCCCTTCCAGCAACGGATCACAGTTACGATAATACCAATAGATGCAAATGCCTGAAAAGCAGGTGCTTATGCTCAGTAGGCACAACATGGGCAGACACCACCAGAGAGCGGCACGTGCCGATCGCAGATTGCGTACGGCAAGTAAACGTTGCACTTGAGCTTGATTCACACCGTAGATGGCCAGGTAGGTGGCGCAGCCGCCCAGCACCTGGGTGAACCATGTGTGCCGTGTCGTTGGATCAGCGCTAAAGTTACTAAAATCGATGCGTCCATTGTCCAGCGCAGTCTGCCAAACATCATCAAAGCCGCCTGCCTTGATGCCCGTACAGATGATAACACTGAATACGGCCACAAACATGAGAATTGATTGGTATATGTCCGTCATCATGACCGCCTTCATGCCACCCAATGTTGAATAGAACGTGCAGACAACGCCAACAATTATCACCGAGAAGACTTGATTCAGGCCAGTGACAGCCTCCAGTGCCAATGCCGGCGCATACACAACAATGCCCATGTACAGTATCATCTGCGCCGAGAAGGCAACCGAGGCGGCCAGTCGGGTGGCATAGCCAAATCGCAGCTCCAGATACTCGTACACGCTGGCCGTTTTCAGGCGAAAGAAGACCGGCAGAATGAGATAGGCAGCAATGGGCGTCGACACAACATAGGACACATTGATGATGACAAACATGGTGCCATATTGATAGATCTCCATTGACACACCCAGTAAGGTAACGGATGACATGAAGCTGGCCATTAAACTGAATGCCACCGGCGTAATGCCCATAGATCGACTGGCTAGAAAAAATTCCGTTGTGTTGCTCTGCTTGTTCTCCGCAAAGCGATAGTAGACTCCGATTAATACTGAGACGAGAAGGACCACTGCCAGAATGGCATAGTCCCAGGCACCCAGAGTAGCCATTCTACAGTCTCTCAGTCACTCACTTTCTAATCGACGATCAAATTAGATGTATTATGACGCATACGTAACGCAAAGACAGTTAATATTCAATGCCTTTAATCGACAGAAAGCTAATATTTGCCTGTTGATAACTGACTGCGATAGTGCACAGCAATATTAAATACATGGAGCAGCTGCCAGCAAGCTCCCAAATTTGCTCTTGAGATTATGCTCGAGCGCGCGTGTGACTTTAACGTTTGCCGGCCGTCAATGAAGTGGGCTAATATAAATCCAAAACTACTCTGCTCTAGCGATTGCAAGGGAACCGCACGGCGCTACCTTTTTATAGCTTCTGAAAGATAGCAGCGTAGCTGGCACCAATACTCAGTACCAGTACCAGTACCAGTTCCAGTGGCAGTGCCAGTACCAGCACTTGGATAAGGGACGCAAGCTGTGCACTGTCTTTGCCATCGATGCGAACAGGCGCGAATAGCGAAACTACTTTCAAATGTTTTCAAATTCTTCATCAACTGCTTATCATGCACATAATATTTGTAGCCAACAATATAACACACTAGAAATTTGCTTATATTTATACATGATTATATCTTTATGATTCTATATACTTGAATGACAATATCCGTTGACTGTTTACTTCACAAATCTTACGATTCAAATAATTAACGGCTGCCAGCCAACGACCCGAAGACCAGCATTAATGTTATCGTGATAACAGCTCTTACAGCCCTGCATATAAATTTATACAATCACACGTAGACAGCCAGTTTCAACTCTAGATTATACTATAGCAGTTTGAGCACTTGTTTTTGGATTCTAAAGGATATACATATGTAAATATGTAATTAAAAACGCTGCAGAAAGTTGTGCATGTAAATCAATTATATTGGCTTGGAGGTAATCAGCAATATGATCAGCAATCCATTTTCCAATTTCGGTCAAGTATTAACGGTATTAGAGTAAAAATAAATAAGGAAATTGCTATCAATGACCAGAGGTGCAATGCCTGTGATCTCTATACCATGATCTAACACTCCCAATAAATCTCAACAATGCAAAAAAAAAATATCAGATGTGGCCTATTCTATGCAAATTGAGCTCGTTAACGTAATCACATTACTACGAAAATTGAAATTAAAATGACCATGGAACCCGCGGAAAAAGTCAGCAATTTTAACTGCGGTGCAAAATCAGAAATATTCAGGATTCGCCGACATGAGGGAAAACAACATTTTGTTACGGACTAGATAGGGATCAAATTATTAGGCCGCGCTTATTGAATTTTATAGTATAGCCGAGTTTTGTTACTAATGGGTACATTCTATTCATACAGCATTTACATACATTTACGAGCGCTTTAAGGCTTCAAATGGTGTAGATAAAGACGCACTTACCGTCACTTGATACCAGCCAGCGGCATTGGGAACCAGCTTGCCAAATTTGCCTCGTGGAATGGGTGAGCCGCGACGTCGTGAACTGGGCCGATCCTGTAAGCACATGATGAAAAGTTGTTAACATACAAGGTGCGTAGATATGTCGGTAAAGTATGCGGAACCTGGTTAAGCAAACCAACCTTGACTGTGGTCATTTCGCTCATGTCGTCATCCTCATCCCAACGACGCACATCCTGAAGCCGCAATTTAACATCACTTTTGTGCGGTAAATGTGATGTCTTGAAGCTGACGCGACGTTTGTTCCGGTCCTTGACACGCTGATGGTCGTCGTCTGCAACGCAAAAAAGAGTTATTAGGACCTTGACAGGCCAACCAAAATGATGCCACACAGTTAACATACGGTCGTAGTCTTTCAGCGCGGAGAAACGTGATCCACCGCCGCCGCCATTGCCACCGCTATTGCCTCCGCCATTGCCAACATTGTTGTTGTAACGCTGACCGCCGCCTCCACCACGCTTAGGCATTGTTCACACAAAGTCAACGATATAGAATAGTATAGCGCAGAGTCGCAATAACAATAAACAAGAAATTGGAATTTTGCGCAGAATTTACAGTGCCAATAACTGTAGTGGCAAAAACAATGTGTTTAATATGCTCACAAATGGAATTGCTAGCAATTGCAAAGTAAACTTATGAAGAAGCGCGAATTTGTAACGCAGTTTCACGAAATTCTCCACAGTATATGTATTTGTGTGCTTGACCAGATGACAGACGTCACGTCAATGAAATGGTAGAGGCATTGTTCAGCACTGTTTCGAAAATGTGTTTAGTGCTGCGCAATGACAAATTTAGCACGAACAATGTGGCAACGCTGCCAGCTAACAAAGTTGTAAGCAGCATTCGAGTCACACCATTATTCTTGATAGATTTTGAAAATTCAAATCGGCATCATAGACAAGAGAACAGGCAGCGTATCACATTACCATGTCCTCCAATCGAAAGTGCCGCTTCCATGTAAATGTAAGCGATACGGAAGAGAAGCTAGTGCAAAGTCTAAGTGATGTACTAAATCGTTGCTCGAGTCAAGCTCTCGAAAATGCGAAAACATTTCGCGTTGGCCTTTCAGGTGCGTATTTTTCATAGGTGTTTGTAAATATTGTGTTGTGCACGTGTGTGTGTGTGTGTGTGATAAGCTTAACTTAAGGTGACATTGCGCCGCACACATTCTCAGTCGCATTCGCATAGTATTTCATTGTAAAAGGTCACACAATCTTGCGATCAACAGGTGGTTCGCTCGTGCAGCTCTTGACCCGTGCTTTGGTTTCAAATGGACTGGACACAAAATGCTGGCAGTTCTTTTTTTGCGACGAACGTTATGTGGCACACGATCACAACGAATCAACTTATTGGGCGTACAAAACTCAAATGCTAACTAAACTACCAAACATTTTGGATAGCCAATTTATTAAGGCCGATACGTTCGTGTCGTTGGATAAGTGTGCCAGTGATTATGCGGAACGTATTGTCAATGAATTCGGTACAAGCTGTCCAGTATTTGATTTGCTGCTCTTGGGCATGGGACCGGACGGACATACATGCTCCTTGTTTCCGGAACAACCGGCTGCTTTGGCGGAAACCGAACGACTAATCATTCCAATTCGGGATTCCCCAAAACCACCACCAGAACGTATAACATTTACTCTGCCGCTGATCAATAATGCCAAAGATGTCGTTTTTGTTGTAACGGGCGCCAGTAAATCTGATGTTGTAAAGGTAGAAGAGCATCAGTGTTGGTTAAATTAGTTACTCAAATTGCTTATTTGTATTGCAGCGCGTATTTGCAGATATGGACAAGAAATTTCCTTCTGCATGGGTTGAGCCGACGCATGGACAGTTGACATTGATTGCAGACAGTGCCGCAGGAGAAACGTTTCTTGGTCAAACCTGTCAATCTGCACATGAAACTAACTAACTATTGTAAATAAATTGTAAACAATAAAGATATCTGGTGCTGTTTGCGTGGGCATTTTGAAAATTGCGCGCAGTTTGTCTTTTGCAGCACTAATCATGCACACGACGTTGCCATTTCATTTCGTTTAATGTCAAAACACAGAAAAAATGTTGCCAGACCGCTGCAAGGTTCCCGTTCAAGCAAAGATATAAAAAATAAAAAAAAAACCAAACATTTACAAACAGCCACAAAACGCAATGCCGCAGAAATAATTGAAAAAATATCATAAAAAAAATACATACTCAAACGTTCTTGCAATGCCAGATACTTATGGTCAGTTCGATGCCGATCGCGTCTGTCGTGTTTGCCTGCGCGAAGTGGGCGATTTTTACTTTATCTACGATGAAGCGCCCGTGGAGCAGGGTGCGAACATCGCTCAGATACTCAATGAATGCACACGGTATACGTGTGAGCGTTACGACAGGATGCCCCATCACATGTGTGACACCTGCATCAAGGCCGCCTGCCAGGCGTATCGCTTCAAGCGGGACGCTGAAAAGGCGTATCGCTCGCTTGTGGACATACTGGGCCGCACACCCGTTACCAAGCCGAACAGTAACGATATGTGCACCCAGACCGAACAGCTGCCCATGCTGCCGTGCGGCATCTGCAACGATAAGTTCTTAAGCATTATTGAAGTGCGTCTGCATCGGAATCGCCAGCACAAGAACATGGCGGAGCTCAAGTGCAAACTGTGCGACGAACAGTTCCAGCAATTGCGCCAGCTGCTTAACCATCTCGTGGAGCGACATGATCCCAAGTCGGCCACATCGTTTTTGCGTCGCCGTCGCGAATGTCGCGACTGCCAACGCGTCTTCTCGCGACGCGATCATTTGCTCCGTCATATGCAGGCTGTGCACAATATGGAGGGCCGGGGCCGGGGTCGGCGCCGGACGCTGGCCGCGGAGCAGGAGGTGCAATCTGAAACGTGGCCGCCTATCGACGAGGCAACCATGCACAGCGCCGACGAATTGGTTTCGGCTGCCGTCTTATTTAATGATCCAGCTGCGTGCTCCGATGACGTGAACGACAACGATAATAACGAGATGGGCTATCAATGCCATACGAATCCCATATCAAGCAACGAGGACACTGAAGATGGAGAGATCCATGCAGAAGCTAAGCAATCCCTGTGGCTGCACATCAAGCCAGAGCCGGAGGCGGACCTCGATCCATATCCGGAGTCATTTGTGGCACCTGCAAATCGCGTGATGCGCCGCAAGAAAACAAATCTAGAACGTGTCCACACTGACACAGAGGACGAGAATCAAGGCCTGAACAACCAGAAAAATGTTACCAGTGTTTTGGCAGCAGAGGTTAAAGGTAAACTTTTCAAGTTTCTTTTGGTTTTCGCCAATTCCTGCAACAAATGTTTGATCTCTTCAAAAAAAGAGTAGAAAATGAATTACGTACAATAAAGAAGTCCTGGGCTAAGTGCGAAAGATATAGTAAAATAGATATGAGGAACTAGCTGATATTTGCTGGCTGGTTTTTTTCCTACAAATTGAAACTTTTTAAGTTTATTACCAATCTTCCGCACATTGAAGTGCATTTCCGAAATTGAATATTCAACTTTTTATTGTAAAGTTTTCGACCTTATCCTCGTGGCTGGAATTCTTAAGACTCCGTCATAGTTGCTTATCAGTCAGTCAGTTAGCGCACTCCATTTTATATATAGCGATGTAAATAAGGGATAGTGTATGACTAACGATCGCATTAAATTATCCCAAGCAGAGGAGCCACTGGTCACCGGCAGCGAGCAAGAGTTACCGATTAAGCTGGAACGCCAGCGCTCTGATAGTGTCAATGAGGATGGTGAGTATGAGATGGACGCCGCATCAGCCAACATTTATCACAGCGCAGGTGAAGAGGACGGCGAAGAAGAGTTTGTCAATGACGAGAGCGACATTGATGAATACGACGACGAAGATGAGGATGAACCGGATGCCGAGCAAAAGCCGCAATCGGAGGACAAGTCCAAGCAGACCCAAGTGAAAACTATGCGCGATTATCTGCAGAAGCCGACAGCTGGCAAGCAGCGACGTCGTCGCCGCAAAAAGCAAAGTGATCCGGCGGCACCGAACCCGGAGAACCGATGCGATGTCTGCATGCGCACATTTTCCCGCCACTGTCATTTGTTGCGCCACAAATTGTCGCATTTGGAAAAGAAGCCGCACAGCTGTCCGCACTGTCCCAAGGCGTTTGCGCGCAGCGATCATTTGAAGGCGCACGTGCAGAGTCTGCATGGCAACAAGGAGCACAAGTGCGTGCTGTGCGAGGCAGCGTTTTCCCGCCTCGATGCCCTCGAGCGGCACAAGATGAGCAAGCACAACGGCGAAGGCCTGGACGCCAGCAGCGAGCTCAAACTTCAGATGAGCGAGCATACGTGCGAGTACTGCTCCAAGAGATTCTCAAGCAAGACCTACCTGCGCAAGCACACGCTGCTCCACACGGACTTCCTCTACGCGTGCAAGAGCTGCGACGAGACATTCAAGGAGCGTCAGCAGCTGCGCAGCCACGAGAAGACGCACACCGGTCAGCGCAATTTCCTCTGCTGCATTTGCGGCGACAGTTTTGCGCGCAACGATTATCTGCGTGTCCACATGCGGCGACACAATGGCGAAAAGCCATACAAGTGCCGTTATTGCGTCAAGGCCTTTCCACGCGCCACGGATCTTAAGGTACATGAGCGGTACGTGATCAAACCAACTAAGAATATTTGATTTTAACATTATCACTTGGAATTTACAGTATTTATCGTGCATTGTATTTTAGCTATCACACCGGCACAAAGCCCAACCTGTGCAATACTTGCGGCAAGAGTTTCCATCGCGCATATAATCTGACCATACACATGCGCACCCACACTGGCGAGCGTCCGTACAAGTGTGACCAGTGCCCGAAGAGCTTCAGCCAGAGCAACGACTTGAAAGCGCACATACGTCGGCATACCGGGGAGCGCTACAAGTGCCCGCATTGTGATGCCTACTTTCTGCAGCTTTACCATATGCGCAACCATTGCCTCAGTGCCCATAATAAGCATATTGAGACGAAAACTGGTCGGCTACAGCGCACTGGTCTGTTGGACGAGTCTAATCATACGCATCTTACCACTGTGGTCATGCCCGCAACACGTTCGCATCCATCAACGGCAGATCCGTCAGCGACAGTTAGCACACAATTGCCCCCATCGTCGACAGCGCCTGCGACAATTGCAACGCCAATTATGCATTCCCCGGTGACATACAATATAGCATCACCAGCATCAGTGTCCGTGCCAGTGCCGGAAGTCCCCGGATTTGTGGGTGTAGCGAACAATGCAAGGGCGACGTCAACGGCAACGGCAGCGCCACCCTTTGGGGCATTTAATATACCTCCCGTGGTTATGGGTAAGCGTCCTTGCATATGTGCCACATGCCATCTAATGCTATCTCTGTCTATTTCCTTCATCTCTCTCAGCGCACTTAATGTACAATCATGGCAGCAACAGTCAGCAGAGCAATGCCAGCGGCAACGAGACCGGAAAATAACCGAGACTACACTATAAAATATGCAAGCAAATCTTCAATATGCTATTCCAACATAATCTTAATTCCTCCTTGTATATATGTACGATGGTATGAAACAATGCATTATGGTCCCAAAGTCGATATTTTGGCATAAACGCAAATAGTTCATAGGACAGAATTTACAAAAAAAAAAAAACAAATTATAATCAAAATTTTTACAAAATTTGGTTTGCCCTTGTTTTTGAAATTTTGGTGTAAATTCTGAGTTTACTTTGAGTGTAGAAAATAAATTGAAATGAGCACAGCAAATAATAATAGAAACGTGTTAAATTCGTATATGTGTGCTGTTGTATGTAACTTTAGGTTAAAATTAAGAAGTGCATTTGCGGCAACTAACATATTATAATATCAGTTAACTAAATGTGCAAAGGATAAATGTGTTTAAGGATTTATTAATACAGTTTTCTCTTTGTGCTCATCATTTTTAAGAAATACTATTTTTTCTCAATTGCGCTGGATTGTCAGGTTTACGGTTTTTGTTGCCTAGACGATGAGTTTAGTTTACATACATTTTATACATACATACATACATACGTTTTAATTAGTTAAGACTAATAGCTCAAATTTTCAATTGTAAATTTCCTCATTTTTGAATTAATTGGCCTGGTCGTTAAAGGTGGACCATATCAAATAAAATGGTGCAATTTAGTTTTTATATTTTATGCCAAATAAAAATAGATGACTTTGGGGCCATTAGGCAGTAATGAGCATGCTTATTGTATGGACAAAATTCTTTAACCAGTGAAATAATCATTGCCAATGTTTTACACAACGGCAGTTTTAAGTTAGAATATATAACATGATTTTTGTTATTTTTATGCCTTCTACCCATTAAAATTGGTATTGTAAAATTGTGCAAAAAATTATATATATATATATATATATATATATATGTATATGTTTTACATTAGCTTAAAGTGCCAAGTCGATCTAGCCATGTACATCTGTCTTAAACAGAGATTGTGCGAATTTATGAAAATCAAATCAAGTTCATTTTATTCAATCGAATTCCGATCGATTTGAAAGTTATAGTAAATTCAGAATATCTTGGCATATTATTGATTTACTGCAGAAATTTCAGCAGTATCGGCTTGAAAACCCATAATCTGTATGCATGTGTGAGAAGCGAGCAGCATGATAATGCACCTGGTTACGTCCGCCACTACTCGAGACTTTGCAACAGTAGCAAGAAAATTTGTTTTTTTTTTAATGGTTTTTACTTAAGACTTGTGACTAGAAGAATGAAAACTTCGTTGTAATTGCGGATGTCCAAAAAAAATATTGCCCTAAAATACCTTTAAATAGACTCAATATTTTTGAACAGCTGGGTACAGAGTATCTCCTAGTTGGGCACTACCGACTAGAGTATTCACACAAGTTTGTGTTCAACTATTGCATTCGCACAAATTTAAGTATAATATTTCTTGCAGAGAATATTTGTATATTTTTGCAGAGAATATTATTATTTTGTCGTTAAGTTTGTAACGCATTTCTTGAGCAGCTTCAGTCTGCGACCATCTATCTGCCTGTTTTAAGGCTCATCTCTCATCTTGAAAGCAAACTAAATTTGAACATGTCCGTAATTTTGCGAGAAGGCGTTTGAGTCATAATTAATCGGATAGGATCGATTTCATGTTTAATAACGTGTTTGTTTACCAATAAATTAACATTGGACTTCTATCTGGTATAGGAACAACTTTCGATCTTTTACATTTATTATCAATTGCTGTTGTTCGAAAATGAAATTAGTATAAGTTATGGACAACAACTTGAGAGTATGTTTGACTATATATTTCTTGTTTTAATAGAGGTAAATTTAACATATATATATCTTAAATAGATAGCTTAAATCCTTAAATCCTGATGCTTATATTCTGTATAAGATCAATTTATTATACATGTATAAATGTTGGTATATCACAAAGTCTCCTTGGTATACGTTGAATAAACAAGCATATGTATGTATGGAATAGGCATATGTTTGCTTGGGATTCTTATATTTCAACGTTACCCCAACCGATTGGTGTTTATATATATATATATACATAACTAAATAATTGTACAAATAATCTGAATAGATCTGAGTTAATTTCGTTGTTCGAACACCGAAATGGTCACTTGTCAGGTCCTGAATTGATTTTTTTTTTTGTTTCTTTCCAAAAAATTTAAAATTGCAATTATATTCACAGAATACAAAATCTTATCAGGACGCTTTCGGTAAATTAAGGCACACTTTAACGATGGCACCTAAAAATGCGAATCTCCTGAAATATATTGTGGTTAATTTGGAAACGATACTCAGATTTTTCAACCATGAAATGAATTTATTTTTATTCTTGAGTGACTTTATAATAATAAACAAAAATGATTGAAATATGCAAAAATACTGCAATTGACTGTAAATAAATGGTTTTTTTGCTTTCAAAATGGCACGCGTTTTATTTGTTACTTAAGGTAGAAATATACAAATTTCCTTATGATTTTTGTTTTCATTATTAGAAAATAAATAAAATAGCTATATTCATTTTAAATTCAGTTGAAACATAATGTGAAAATCAAAAGAGAAAATAAATGTGTAAATAGTCATTACATATAAAATGTGGGAGTACTTTCCCATAACATATCCGTATTTTGCTGGAGGCGATGGAGTCATAATCAACCGGATCAGACCACTATATTCACATTCCTACTATGTGCCATGCACTTGAATTCAATTTGCAACAGTTCGATAACAGTTGGTCGATAAGTGCATCAGTGTTTGAGTTCAGTGAAAATGAGTTCAAATCATTGGTAAAAAAAACAGTCTCATGAATTGAATTGCTGTTGCTTCGTCAAATTTTTGTGTCGCAGCAACTAATTTATCAGATTATTAATTATAAGCAACTACGCGAACATTTTTTAATTGAATGTAACAACATTATCGATAACTGTGCTGTTAACAGCTGTTCGACAAATGTTATTACATTGAGCGCATGCTCTCGATCTCTCCCCTCTCTCTCTCGCACTTTCTATTTTGATGCGAGAACATATCGTGTTAGTGTTGTTGTTATTGTTTTAAATAGTTGTATGTAAACAGTCGCAGGCTTATCGACTTCTTTGCATTATATGTGCAACACACTTGAAAATTTAATTAATTTTAGTGCAGAAAAAAAAAGTGAAGAGCTTGCGATTGGCCAGTTTATCAGTCTGAACTCTTAAACGATTGATTTATACTGATGTTCGGGCAACATTTGCTCCATGCGTGCCAGTGAGGGTATGCGTGTGGCGGTGTGATGAGCTTCAAACAACAAAGCTTTTTTGTTTCCATTCGCCTTATTTTGACTCGCAAAACGCTTGAAACTTTTGCTGTGAACAGACGACGGATTTTGGTTGTGCAGTTCGCGTTTTGTTGTTTTGGTTGTTATTTCGAATCGAAATTAAATTTATTTAAATTTGAATAGAGAGTGAAATAAAATTATTAAGCAATATATAATGGACTAGTGTGTCTTTTAGTTTTTTTTTTTGCTTATATTTTAATATATTGAACAAAGCAAAAACTATTCCTAAGCATAAGAAGTGCCTTTTATGTATGCTATGTAAGTAAACAGTTCTTAAATTCATTGTTAAATAACGGGCCCCCAATTGAGCAATTATTTCACACTCGACCGCAAGTTGTGCGGGGAGAGGGACCCACACACAGATGCACACACATATGAGACTCTGAGCGATGCACTCATCCCGTATTTAGTCATTGCTTGATTTCTGTTATAAATCAATTGGCCTAGTGGCACTGCCTAATAACAGTGGTTACAGGGAATCGCCAAGTCGAGCTGCCACACTCGACTAGAGAACGCTTGCGAGCTTGCATATTGAAATAGTGCCCCCCTCCCCGCCCCCCACTTGTTTAATTAGAATAACAAATTCCACGAAAATTTATTTGCCGTTACACACCAGTTAATATAAATGCCTTTAAGTTCTGGCGTATTTCAGTGAGATTCTCTGATTTCCCAGCTTATCAAAGTCATTTCACAGAATATTTTGTTTTGTAATCTATAGATCATTAAGATTGTACCCATATCTTGTTGGAGGTCTAGGCAAATAACTTGAGTAGAGGTAATTTTTTTTTTTAATTATCGGCCTTACTAAATGTTCATGCTTGGCTGACGGCTTTTAAATCCGTCTTAATGATCAATGCAAATGTTTATGCAATATATGCAAGCTCTCATTTCATTGTTATACATTAATTTCTTATGAAATATGTACATCTGTGGTACCTAATCTGCTAATCGTTCGATTGTTATGCGAACAGAGCTTATATGCAACGTGTGTTGCTATCATTACGATCAACAATTGACGCGATTTACGTCACAGGCAAATTGATTCTCTGGATTATTTCGTATTTTTTACTTTCCTCTGTAAACGTGACACATTCGAATTGTGATATGAATCAAATGAACGTATCTGCCCAAAACACTGATTATAAACATGGAACATTTAATACTACGCGAGCAATATATTCTTTAACCACTTTGAAGTGGTTATAAATAGCCGAACGTATTATAATGGTTTTATTCACAATCAATCTTATCTTGTGGCAGAGAGTCTCGAGACTCTTCAGTCGAGTCGACTCGCGAATACAGTTATAAGACCAAAGTGTTCCTCTTACAAACAAGTCTTGCATATACATATGTATTCCGGCTTGCTGATGATGTAATCAGTTGCAAGACCTGTGAAATATGCACATAATGTACACAAGACGAGAAAAATAAAGTTCAACTATGCGTCAAGTCAAGTTTAAGAAAAATAATCCCTTCAAATTAAACGTACATTCAAGAATCACTTACAACCACAAAATTCTCCTGGAAACTTCAAAATCTTCCCCACTTAAATTTGCTACAGAAATACTTGGGTACGCTTTAGATCTACATTTAAAGTTGAAGAAAGATACGATAATCATGGCAAAAGATATTCAAGGTTATTGGGATAGAAACACAAAATAATGATATTATTAGGAGCTTTTGCGTTTGAACAAGCTTTGAAGATGTATTATGGAGATCTTACAGATCTTAAAGCACAAAAAACATTTAGGGATGCCATACAATTAATATATTCCTGATATAGAGTAATATATATATATATATATATATTTAATTAAAGCAGAATATCTTTTCCACAATATGCGGATATAAAAATAAAAGTCAGTTATAAAAGAGTGGCTAATATGCGCTTGGAAAGGGTATTATCCGAATATATATGACCAATGTCGGCCAATATGGCATATGGGGATGGATGGCGCAAAAGCAAAAGCACACGGCCTTCTTCGAGAAAGCAGCCAAAGAAGTCAATTGTACTAGAAAGACGGGTAGAGTTAGAGGCAGGGCCTGGGGCAGGGGCTCTATAAGTGGGTGTACGGGCTTTTGTAAAGTTTTATTAATCGTGACGTTGATCTGCACTCGACGCGACTTGTGAGCTGTGAGCGTAAAGTGTAATCTAATTGCCGTTTGGGTATTTAATAGACAGCTGAACGCTTCAATCATTGTATTTGTTCTTGAAAACCCACTTCAGGTGGGAGCTGCGGGATTCGGTGTGGAGATGTTTTATCTAATCTCAGCGAATAAATGATTTATACCAAATTGCCAGATCTGTATAATATTCATATGTATTCATTTTATAGCCTTCTCTGCCTCGTTAAACTTGTTTATAATCGGACCCAGACGTGATCCGAGAGATGTCTTCGACGGGCACGGAAAGTACAAAGCTGGGGGATGTGGGCCTTATTGAGGTGCAGCTGGATAGTTTAGACTCGAGTCACAATTTTGTCACACAAAATGGTACGACGACACCTAAGACCAAGCCGGATCCACTGCAACTGGAACGGGAGCGGCAGCAGCAAAAGAATGTGTTCAAATCGAAGTTGTTCATAATTGCGGTCAGTTTCTCCGCGATTCTTATGATAGCCATGTGCATTGGCTTCCTAGTGCACTATGAATTTTCTGGCGATGTCACCGACATGCAGAATGTTGACTATTGGCACGTCTCGCTACCCAAGGAGCAGCAACAGTGGTATGATCGCGGCATCGATGAACTTAAGCTGGCACTCAATCGGAATCCAAATCGACGGCGGGCCAAAAATGTGATTCTTTTTGTGGGGGATGGCATGGGTCCCAATACGGTGACGGCGTCGCGCATCTACGGATTTAAAGAGGAAGGTCTGCTCAGTTGGGAGCGTTTCCCGCACATGGGTCTCCTCAAGACGTATTGTGCCAATAAGCAGGTACCTGACTCCTTCTCCACGGCAACGGCGCTCTTTGGCGGCGTCAAGGTCAACTATGAGACGGGTGGCGTTGATGCCAATGTTCCACTTGGCAATTGCAGTGCCTCTCTCAAGGAGGACCACCACGTCCAGAATATATTCAACTGGGCTCAGGTGGATGGCATGCGCACTGGATTTGTGACCACAACGCGGGTGACTCATGCCACTCCCGCGGCCCTCTACGCCCATGTCGCCGATCGGCGTTGGGAGTGCGAGGCAACCATGCCCCCAGAGGCACAGCAGCAGGGTTGCCTGGACATTGCCCGGCAGCTGGTGGAACAGAACACAGGACGTCAAATCAATGTGAGTAAAATAAATGGCAGCTGAACTTAAATACGTATATATATATATATATATATATAAGTAGGAAGATAAGATATCAGTTTATTATAATTTCTTTGGTTTTTTTTTTTCTGTTTAAATAGCTTTGCATTTGCTCAATTTAATCAAATATTCGGAAAATTTGTTTTCAAGAATTCCACTTGAAACATTTTCTTTATTAAGTGGTTCTTTGAAGAATATTGAACATTTGTTTGTAGAAAAAATTCTCAATTTTTTCAAAAGATAATTCAAAGTTTTTTCAAAAGAAAATTCAAAATTTTTCCAAAGCTGTTCAAAGTTGTTCAAATTCTTTGATGGCAAAAATTTAAAGTGTTATTTTGTATGAGACTTGTGTAAAATAAAATAAGTACAATTTAAGGTTATCATGGGCGGCGGTCGTCAAATGCTGGTCTCGAATGTCAGCGGCACAGAGAATGATCCGCTGGACATGTGGGCGGGGCACTCCGCTGACGGCCGCAATCTCATCAGGAAATGGGCACAGATAAAGGAGGAACAGGGAGTACCGCATGCCGTCGTCCAGAATAATGCGGAACTGAGGAATCTTGATGTGGAGAATGTTGACTATGTGATGGGCATCTTCGCCAACGGCCACCTCATGTACGATCACGAGCGGGATTCGAGCGACAACGGAATGCCCTCGTTAACCAATATGACCCTTAAGGCGCTGCAGGTGCTGGGCAACAACGATAAGGGCTACCTTCTTGTGGTCGAGGCGGGAATGATTGATCAAGCCCATCATCGGGGCAATGCCCGTAAGGCCCTCAGCGAGGTCTTAGCCCTCAATGAGGCCGTCCAAGCGGCGCAAGCCCATCTCATAGAAAAGTAAGTGATGATTCTATAACAATATAAGAATAGCATTAACGATGCTTAACAGGGACCAGCTGGACGAGACGCTGTTTATTGTGACCGCTGATCATTCGCACAGTCTGACTATCAATGGGCATCCGGAGCGTGGCGCTGATATATTGGGACTTGCAGGCACTTCCAAGACAGAGCAGACGCCATACACAACGCTCACGTATGGCACCAGTTACAATGGATTTCAAGTAAATGCGGAAAATCTGCAGCGACAGAATCCAGCGTTGAGCGATACCACAGACTGGGAATACACGCAGCAGGCGGCGATCAATACCGACGAGAACCTCCACGGTGGCTCCGATGTGACGATACATGCTCGTGGTACATACATACGACGTCACAACAATCGCAACAAATACATCATAGTTAATATGTACATTTTTTTTTTGCAGGTGCAATGTCGTATTTGTTCCACGGTGTGCATGAGCAGAGCTATGTGGCGCATGTTATTTCCTATGCGCTGCGTATTGGGCGCTTCCGTGATAGCACAATCGCCGAATCCCTGGCGGAGCTGATGCCTTTGTAGCTTTAAATTTAGCATATTTCTTTACCTTTTTTTTCCTATATATATATATATATAACATGTGATAAGTTGTTTTGTTTTCTAGTGCCAAGCGCAAATAAATGCATATAAATAAATGTTAAAATTTCAAAAACTCGCGCGCTTTCACTTTTCGTTAATTTGTTGTTAATGTTGCCACTTGGTGAGTAGCGCTGCCAGACTGCAGAGATAACCTTTCGCAAAGTGGTTTAACTTTTGATCGGCCCGCAAAATATATGGTGTAAATTTAAAAGAGGATATTGTCTAGGCATGCCAAACTCATTGCCCCCGACATGCACATATATCTACAAATATAGGTCTAACTGGCTGTATGCACTCACAGCTAAGTATCGATATCATTTTAAAATGAGTAAGCAATTGCAATGTTTGAATTCTATCGATATGGCAAACGTATCGATAGTCAAACACATCACTGCAAAGCAGAAAGTTGGAAGTTCCTTCACACAAGCTGCAATTATATACAAAAAATAACCATTGATTTTAATAAACAGTTTAATATTAGCCGCGTTTTCACCGACGTTTGGTGCTGACTTATTTTTTTTTTCCTTTTGTGTTTCAAGTGGTCTCGAAATTTTCATTGCTTGGTCTTTCATTATTGTTAAAGTGCTTGAGTGTTGCGTGTGAAACGATCGCCCTCCCCTACACAAAAAAAATACACAAAAATCAAAGTTATTGTTTATTGATTAATTGCCGGGTCTGTAGAAACAACGAAATCCAGTAAAAATGGCGTTGAAAGTCTTAGTCGGTCAAAGTAAGTGCAATGACAAATATTCTAATTGGCATTTGATTCCACCACTGTTGTGACTAACAAACACCCACACACGCGTACACACAACACACATATACACACACACGCACACAGATAGAAAACAAGTTGTGATACACCAATACATATGAGAGTCTTATTTGGCCCATTTACTACATACAAATTGGATATATATGCATGTCGTTAGTATCCACTGATATGCACAAAATTTCGCATTTGCATATAGCCTTATCAATTGCGGCCCCAAACCCAGCCACATCGCACATCGATTTTTCCAAAAAAAAACAACATAACGACCCAACAACAATAGCAACAACTTTTGGCACCCACTGTTCAATCCGCCCACTCTGTGTGTGTGTGTGTGTGCGTGTGCGGGGGTTACGGTGACCTTTGCCACAGGAGCAAGGCATTTGCAGCGCCAATGGCCCTGGCGTCCTATGTATCAGATTCCTTTTTGTTTTTGCTTTTACTTTTGCCTGATTGTGCCGTTCCGTTCCATTCCATTCCGTTCCGGATATCTGGTGTCCTTTCAATTTGCATAATGCCAATTACTATAAATATAATAACTCATTAACAACGCTCGCACGCTAACAAAATCAATCAGGCAACGCTGCTTTTGCTAAATGGCTTATTTTTTGCACTCTTTCTCTGCTGCTGCTGCTGCTGCTGATGCTTCTCTTGTTGTTGTTGTTGTTATTATTATTGTCATTGTTGGTTTGCGGTAGCTGAGTCATCAGTACCCATAATGAAAGGCTTTGCTTATGAGTAATAGTTTTTTATTATGTTTTTTCTTAGCACTTCTATTTAGATAAATATTGCGCAGTTTTCGTGGCTGGTGTGCCGGATCCCTTTGAATGGGTTCGCCTGCAAATATATGGAATGACTCAGACTCAATTCACTTAACGACTGAACCAAGTCCCCGATTATCATTTATATTTTGTTCTATATTATATTTATTTGCAGCTTGTAGTCACTGTAATTTATTGATTGAACCTGCTTTTCATAACTAACTCAATGTTTGCTAGGGAATTTTGAATTCAAACACTAAATTTGCTACGAGTAATCAGAGGCGACAGAAGTTTGTTGCTCCTAAACTAAATCAAATATTTCGAAATTCAGGATCTTTGTTTATGTTTTATAATGAAATTACACCATATATATCCATTATTACCCTGTTTTTTTTCTTTATTTTCTTCTAGATTTAGCATTTGTTGTCTTCTTTCAGTTTTCGGCTAAGCTTATTGCTGCTTAATTAGACAACTCTAAAAACAAAATGGTTTCAAGTCAATTTTGAAATTAATTCGCTTATTGTGCTCCTTATTTATAGAGATTATGGACGAGGTGGTGAAGTACAAGCCGCCGCCACCAAAGAAGGCTGGTGCTCCAGCTGCTCCAAAGGCGGCCGGCGCTGGTGGAATTGAATGGCGTGTCCTTGTCGTGGATAAGCTTGGCATGCGCATGGTGTCCGCCTGCACCAAGATGCATGAGATTAGTGCCGAGGGCATTACATGTAAGTTCCTTTAGCTGGCCAAAAAAAATAACTTAATAATTCTGAATATGTTTCGCTCAAGTGGTGGAGGACATTAACAAGAAGCGGGAGCCGCTGCCCACAATGGATGCCATATATCTGATAACGCCATCGGACGAGTCTGTGCGTGCCCTGATCCGTGATTTCGAGAATCCGGCGCGTCCCATGTACCGTTATGCGCACGTCTTCTTTACCGAGGGTATGTGCCAGCCGTTTGGCCAAGCTTTAACAATAATACCAATAATTGAAATATATATTGAGTTCCTGATGCGGGTGATTGTATGGCTAATGTAAATGATCATAATGATATATCGTATTATTTAGTGTATTCCAATGCGAGTTAATTATGATTTCTATGATTTTCAATTTATGTATGTCGATTATAATTTTCGTTTTTACATTTTTTCCATTCTGAACTTTTCAAAATACCACACGCACCTCTGCAAACATGATTCATGAATATTATATATATATATATATATATAACTTGAATACACACATATGTGTATATGTATATGTATGCAATGTAGCGATACCGCCCCGCATATTTGAAATGCTGCAATCGCACAAAGACATTTGTCGACGCTATGTGCGAACCTGCAAAGAGATCAATATTGCCTTTTTGGCCTATGAAGCTCAGGTATAGTTAGTTAATCACACACACACATACACACACACACACACACACGTACACCCAACACATTATTTTGCTACTCGTTGCTGTCACTCGTTCGAATTACTCGTTGCTTTTACTACTAATATTCAAATTGTGCTGTGAAACGTTTCGACACGATTTCCATCTTAATGTATCTTGTACAAGCTGGGTGCAACAACAACTGGCAAAGAATAATATCATTCAATGCTTCCCCCCATCTATTGTGGACGTGTCCTGTGAAATCATTTCATTTTCTATTTAACGCTTTTGTTTTGTCCACATTTGCTCATGATTTATCATCGTTTCTTTTCTTTTATTTTTCGTTTATTTTATTTTGCTTTGTTACTCTTATCCTGAAACTTTTCCAAACGCTCAATAAGTTTACTTTTCAGGGATTTGAATTGTGCATTAGGTACTTCTACTAATATCCTCCCAAAGTATATACATATATATAAATAAAAATGATTTGATGAAATAAAACGCATACACTCATACTTACATACATGCCATATATACTTCACATATGTATATTGTAGATTATCCAAAAAATAAAAAAAAAATTTTAAAAAATTCCAAAGCAAAAAAAAAAAAAATGGAAAACGTTAAGCAAAATTTGATTGTGCGTATAATATTATAATTATAGTTTGCCCGGAGGAATTATTTAACGATTTGTGTAAATCGTGCGCTGCAAGAAAGATCAAAACTCTAAAGGAGATTAATATTGCATTTCTACCATATGAATGCCAGGTGCGCTAAACAACAAAAATATTTCGTTATATTAAATGTTAAGCGTTAACAAAAAAAAAAAAACGTGTATAAAATACAAAATACTCTATATACCCCCTCTCTGTCGCTCTCTCTATCTCTGCCTCTCGCTGTCTCCCTCTCTTACATTGCTTGGACAATGCAATAAACTCCAGACAATTACAAGAGCTAGAAACTTATATATATATATATATACACATCTAAATCCGAAGCCAAGTCTAAGCCCCCAAGAATATATAAATTAAGCAACACAAAAACCAAACTTGTTCTGAAAACAGCTATCTTTCTAACCGTTCAATATATGTTGCTTTTGTCTGATAACAGACTTGGAACATCTTTCTAAGTTTTGTACAATATCTCTCTATCTCTTACACACACACACACACACACACACACAATCTCTCTCTCTCGCTCTCGCTCTCTCTTTCTGTGATTGCTTATACTAATATAAAAAGTCATGTGTATAAGTGTTGTACTTGTTGTTGTAAATACTACTGATACCTCAATCAAATGTGGTGGCTGTCCCACATAAGCTTAAATAACTTTCCAACACTGTTTGCTCGCAGTGTCTCTAGTCCCATTTCCGAGGAACGCCTCCAAGCCAAATCTCCTTAAGTTTTGTTACACTTGTTTTGTAGTGTTCAATTTAATGTATGTGAATTGTATACAGAAAAGCAAATCGTCGCCTAACTAACCCAAAACACATCTGATCAATGTGAATATCAATCAATAACAAGAAGAACTAACTCTTCAATCACCCATAATAATAATAATAATAATAATAATTATGATAAGCCATCAAATATATATATATAACTCGACTAAAAGCAAATGTTACTCGCCGACACAGACACAAAATGACCAGGCACGCTTAAGCATTCGCTCGTTTTGATACGATCGTGTAGCTTACTCGTTATTCGTCATGTTGTGAATCGGCGAGTACAACTCCAGGGCTCAAAACAAAACACAAATAGCACTAAAGAAAACAGAAACTGAATATAAATAACAATTAAACATCATATACGTAATCTATATTAATGTAACTGTTGTCAATTGGTTTCGTGTTCGTTCTCTCGTCATTTCAATGTAAATATATATTTCATTCACTCACACACACAGACACACACACACTTGTATACTAATTCATGTGATCTCTCTCTATATACATACATACATGTATGTAAATCTCGCTATAAAAGAAAGAGGTGATCTCTCGCTCATTTCTCTATCGTTCTGCATGCTGAGCGCAGCATCTCGCTCTCTCTATCTCTGTCTCTCTCTCTCTCTCTCTCTCTCTCACTCGCTGCATAGCAAGCAAATTATTCAAAGTGCTAAAAACTGAATTTACTACAAAAATTGTCTCGAAAATACGAATTTCAAACTTTTGAAAACTTCAAATTCTCTCCGAATTTTGCAGTTAATCCATTTATAAATGGTCCAAATATTTGCTTGCTGTATTGTAGACACACCAACACACACACACACACACAACCATATTTGTACATATATACATGCATTCATACAACCTGTGTACAATCGTAGTATCAACTCAACGAGAATTGCTTTAACATACATATTCGATAAAAAAACATTCAATTCCACATTTATCGAAACCAACTAGTTCGTAAATTAATAGAGAAAATCCATGTTTATGGGCCACCACCTCCTGGCTGGCCTTTGGCATTCTACATATGTTCGCCGCAGGTCTTCTCTCTGGACTCGCCGGACACGTTCCAGTGCCTGTATTCGCCGGCATTCGCCTCGATTCGCGGCAAGCACATCGAGCGAATTGCCGAGCAGATCGCCACGTTGTGCGCCACGCTGGGCGAATACCCGAATGTGCGCTACCGAAGCGACTGGGATCGCAACATTGATCTGGCTGCCTCGGTCCAACAGAAGCTGGATGCCTACAAGGCCGATGAGCCAACAATGGGCGAGGGGCCGGAGAAAGCGCGTTCCCAGCTGCTAATTTTGGATCGCGGCTTCGATTGTGTGTCGCCGCTGCTGCACGAGCTCACATTGCAGGCGATGGCCTACGATCTGTTGCCCATTGTGAACGATGTGTACCGCTATACACCCGGTCCCAATCAGCCCGACAAGGAGGTGCTGCTCGATGAGAACGATGATCTATGGGTGGAGCTAAGACACGAGCACATTGCCGTCGTCTCCCAACAGGTCACACAGAATCTGAAGAAGTTTACCGATTCCAAGCGCATGAGTTCCAGTAAGTTACAACCTCAATCTCAAGCTGAATCTGTTGCTGTTACTGTTACGGTTGCTGTTACGTTCGTGCACGTTTGGATATTCCAGCAGCTGACAAGTCGTCGATGCGTGACCTGTCCCAGATGATCAAGAAGATGCCGCAGTATCAAAAGGAGCTGTCTAAGTATTCAACACATTTGCATCTGGCTGAGGATTGCATGAAATCGTATCAAAACTATGTGGACAAGCTGTGCCGTGTCGAGCAGGATCTGGCCATGGGCACCGATGCTGAGGGCGAAAAGATCAAGGATCATATGCGCAACATTGTGCCCATATTGCTAGATGCTGTAGGCTCGGCTCAATTGCTCAGTTACCTTACCTATAACTCGAACTAATACGCTTCCTTTTCAGAGCGTGTCCAATTACGATAAGGTGCGCATTATTTCGCTCTATGTCATGATCAAGAACGGCATCTCCGAAGAGAATCTGACCAAGCTGTTTACCCACGCACAGCTGTCGGTCAAGGATCAGGACATGGTGCGCAATCTTAGCTATCTTGGTATTAATGTCATTGCCGATGTAAGTACACATATACAAACATATACAAGTCAAACTCAGCTACGAATGCTCAAGCTCAAGCTCAAGCTCAAACCCATTATAAATACATATACATATATATTACATTACATATACATATTTAGTCACGCAAGAAGATATATTCAGTGCCACGCAAGGAGCGCATAACTGAGAGTACCTATCAGATGTCCCGCTGGACACCGGTCATCAAAGACATTATGGAGGATTGCATCGAGGATAAATTGGATCAGCGTCATTTTCCGTTCCTCGAGGGACGTGCCCAAAATACCAATTATCATGCACCGACTAGCGCTCGCTATGGCCACTGGCACAAGGATAAGGCGCAGACACAGGTGAAGAATGTGCCACGACTCATTATTTTCATAGTCGGTGGCGTAAGCATGTCGGAAATGCGTTGCGCCTACGAGGTGACCAACTCGGTACGAAACTGGGAGGTCCTTGTTGGCTCCTCTCACGTTCTCTCACCCGAAATCTTCCTCAGCGATTTGGGCAGCCTCTCCAAAGAGGATTAAACACAACACCACATCCACACCCTAAACCACAAACCAAAAGCAAGACACATAAAACCCAAATCAAAACGTGCAACTCAAACACAAACACACACACACACGATATACAACTATGCTTATTTACATCTAGCCAAAATTGTAAGTTTGTTATTCAATATATATATTTATATATATATGTATATGTATATATATATATACATATATATATTATATTCGTTCGTCAAGCCTTTGGCTATTTCAAATTGATTGTTCAAACGTATATAGAGCACAGGTGATCTATTCCAGTATAGATACAAAGATATGTTTATGTGCACCTCCTAACTAACCAACCCACAAATCGAAATAACAATACACACCCAAGAAAATATATATACTATATAAATAATTACATATATTATTATATATGCAGTTCAATATGTAATGGAAAAGCGTTTAATTACATCTCCATATGTATAACACCCTATTACCACACTTTATACCCGAGTTGTCTAACGAAACATACAGACGCATATATATATATATATATATATATATATACTTGTATATCTATTTTTCAATTATGTATTTATGTGTGTACACGATGTTAATAATTTATGGTAGTTCAATGATATAAACAAAGAAGACAACAAAACCAATTGCATACATAAATAATGTATGATTATCCTTACAGCTTCATCTTTGAATAGATCCAATAAGAAAACGATGCAAAAAATGACGAAGCAAACTGTTTGTTAATTATTGTATATCACAATTGAGATTTAGTCAAATGTAGTTATGCGAAATTCAGTTCTATATAAAAAGAAACTTGTTGTATTAACTCTAACTGTAAAAGTTTTTTTTTTTTTTGTTTTTTTTTTTTTTGGAGAAACCCATATGAATTCCACATAAGAACAGAAAAATGTTAATCGACTCTTTCGATGTATCGAATTCAGTATGCGGTTGAGGTGTATCAATTTATCGAAATGTAATTACAATTACTCCTTTTTCCATTCGAAATCTAGCACCGTTACGTAGAACCGTAATTACAAAAGAAAAACCAAAAAAATGAAAAAAAAAAAAAAATGCACACACTTAACTAACTCATCCAATTGGATTCGCTCAGATAATACAACGCAAAGCGGGTCGCTGTGGTGAAATTTGTGATTCGAATTTTGAGGCGGATATGAAACCGGCATATTGCATTACGATACATGCTTAGGCAAGAAACAAAATGAATATCTTTAAAAAGCAATATATTGAAAACATGCAGTTACAAATACAAATCCCTATATATACTGCTATATTAAGCTAGGTGTATGTACCAATAGTCTTTCAATTGAAACAGCTTTTGTGCGCCTTCCACAATTCAAGAACTCAACTCAACTACGTGTATTCCAAATCAAATGCAAGAAAACAATTTTTTGATGAAATAGTTTCAAGAAAATGCGAAAAGCTTTAAGGAACACCAAACCGATTTCCACAATAATTGTCGGGTTAAAGGTAAAGTTCACAAAAATTAACAAAACATATTTAAAAAAAAAAAAGGAAAAAAATGAGTAAATTTTATGAATATGATAGAGCAAGGTTATACAAACAACACAAAAACCAATAAACATACTAATTTTTAGGAATGAATGGCAATGTTAAACCATAAATATTTATACACTATATACAATACATTATATATATACTACAAATATCAATCAATATACACATACACATGCAAATGTAATATCTAATACCGATACTTTAATCCTTCGAATGCTTCTAATGCGAACGCATTCTAATTGGCAAAGTAGTGAAAAATTGCATTTACTATAGTACAATACAACCATACTACATACATGCACACATACATATATGTACATACATATACTCCGATGTGCGATACGTATGTGTATGTGTGCGTAAGTGTAATGCAATTTCAAACCAAATGCATTTGTTTTTGGTGTAGTGTACCAAAATATTGATCATAATTACTTACCATATGTATATCTTAATTATAGTATTATGTCTTACTAGTTTCTTCTTCTTCTTCTTGTTCTCCCTTTTCCTCTATTATCATTTAATAGAAAAGCAAAATATTTGTTGTATAAAAAACAAAAAAAAAAAATCAAAAAAGTTTGAAATTTATTTGTTTTGTATTTGTTTTTTTTTTTGTTTTTGTTTTTATCAAATTTACACTAAATAATACCAATATGAAATCAAACATGTTCTAAAAACGTAGCTAAGTAAGTTTAAACCAAAACTCTCTTTACAAATATTTAATACTTATATGGAAACAAATATTTACAACTAATTACTATATATATATATATATATTTATGTATATGTATTAGACTTAGATGCCGCCTTGCCCGATTCCAGCACACACACACACACACACACAGATAACCAAACCCACACCTACACCCACACACACGCACACTCCAATTAGTGCGCTTCTAATACACACACACACACACTCTAGTGCCTGAACGTCCTGAACTGGAACGAGTCTGAGGCGCATCAAATCGACGAGACAGATAGACAGACAAAAAGAATGAAAGAGAAGGCACTTGCTCACGCACACACGCGCATGCACAAATGGTTGGCGAACGCACACATACACACGCAGGTGGCGCACAACACACGAACATCAGTCAACCACCTCACCAACCAGGGGAGCGGCGGGGGGCGATTCGCGCCGAACACTCAGCAACAACAGAGAATCCGGATCACACTGGCGAATTGCCAAACGGCGCTGCGTGCGATGCGTGCGCGCGCGCTGCTACGTGTGCGAGCGCGTGCGTGCGTGCGTGAGTGTGCCAGTGTTGGTAATCGTGCGGAATTAGATCGGGCAAGGCGCCGATTATTGTTCGGAATTCACGTTTAAATGTTTATTGCTTGTGAAACAAATAAAACAAATAATGCAAATTATTGAATGTTAGTTAGTCGATGGAGGAAGTAGCGAAGAAGGATCGAAAATTCATTCAATGTTTTTGGCAAAATATAGAACGGCCGTTTAATATTAAATGTCTAGCCCTTAAGCCAGTATTCTATATATACACACATACATACATTTACACACTTGAACTAAAACTGGGTCAACAGCTCCCCCCCCCCCAACGATATTCCGCTTTGGGATGGTATATCGTTGGATTAAATCGCACATTGATATGGGAAGAGACCAGTTTCGATCTTTAATATATGTATTAATATATTTCTAAAATTATCAACAACAACAGCTAATAAAACACATACACATACACATATGTATTCAAGAATTAAGAAAACTAAAAAAAAAAATGATCTTTTAAAGATTTCAGAATTCTGACCATCTAGCGAAAGAAATAACGTTTTTTATGCTAAATCAATTGTCAAGAAATAATTAAAAAAAATTATTATATTAACATTTAAAGAATTTTTGAAAATTTATATACATTGAAAAAGATGAAAGCTAAAAAAAAATTTATACGGAAACCATTTAATTAAATTCCACTTGAGGAATATTTATACATAAATATGTACTTAAGAATTGCTGTCAATTTCTTAAACTTAAATATCAATTAAAACTTACTTAACTTGTAGCAAGCAAATATAAAGCATTATAAAAATCGAAAACGGGGAATACCCAAAACAAAAATCAAATCACAAGTTTCTGCAGGCGACCGCTAAAAAAAAATTGGCAAATTTACAAATATCGAAACAGTAACAACAAACGATAAATGCAAATACATATTCTATATATTCATATATATATATATATATATATATATATATATATATATAAACCATATAATAATTATATTAGAACACGTTTTCAAATCAATTAACATACACTTATTAACGAAACTGTACCAGGATGTCTGTTGTGGCACCCTGCAATCGAATCCAATTCAACCAACACACAGAACGGAAAGTTTGATAGAGAACAACAATAAGCCGATTAAAACAATGTTAACGTGTGTCTGTCCACGATGCAACATTACAGCGTAATTACATAACTTAATTAACAAAGAAATTATAATAGTCGAACAAATAAAAAATACATCTTTGCATTGCAAAGTTTCAAAGCAAAGCAACTCAATACTGGCATTATCGAAACACAAACAACGCACGGAAACCAAATTGAAACTCCGCAAAGCAGATGAATCCCGGGCGACGGAAGCGTTGCCACCAACCACTACAATTTCAGGATACGCTTTTATTTCCAATTTTATATTTTACTAGCGCTTAAAATGAAAAGATTTATAAAATAAATGGAAATAAAAGAAAATGTTAATTGTTTATTTTTGATTAGGTTAAATTCCCGTTTATGTGAAATGTGGCGAAGGGTCGCCAATGATTCTGCAACATTTTGACAAACAGCAAATTGAAAATCTCAAAGCATACTTTTAAGGCAAACAAAGAAGCTAGTTTCACAAATTCGAAATCTTAAAGCATACTTTTGGGGCAACTCCAAGAGCAATTGTCCTTATGCCGTCAAAGTCAAACTCTTTCTAGCTCCATTAGCTAACCACATCAAAAGTTGAAAATACGTCATGATGAAAAAAATATATAAATGATCCAATTTCCGAATTACTTGCAACATTATGAAGCCCTTTTCAATGCTGCAGCGAAAGTTGAAAATTGGGCTATTTCGCGAAATGCACGATTTATTTGTATAGCTAACTCCGATCCGGAATAATTAAAAATGCACTTGTTACGTAATCTGTTATATTTTGTAAGTTTTATATTTGCATTTGCTTTGAATAACATTGTTTAATGCATGTTCATTTCTTTGCTTACATTTACATGTAAAATTAATGTGTATAATTGGTTACATTTGCATATTTATATAAATAATATAAAAATATTAACTTTTATAGATTTTAAATATTATCTTTTTTCCAGATACTTCATGTGTAAGTATAAACTTATATATATATATATATATATATATAAATATAAAGTTGTATATATAAAGGGTACGAAAACACACAATTATTTTGTTATTTTAATTTATATAGGATATTAGTGGTAGTTCCTACAATTTATATACTATGTGTGTATATATATTTTGGAAAAATGTGTATTTAAAGCGTTTCACGTTTTATCAATATTATTTATAACAATTGTTGAAATATTTACAATGATCAGAGAATTATTTAATGTGTTCCCTCTCGCTCTCGAGTAAAGTTGAACTTTAACAATATAAATATATATACATACAGATATATATATATATATGTATATATATGTGTACTATATAAGGTTTAGCACAGCTGGAAACATAACTGTCCTAAATGTTGTATGACTGTATAACGGTTTAACTGTATGACTGTATGACAGTTGAGGCTGCTTTCTCACTTAAGCTTTAATTACAAAAATAAAATATGTATGTTTGTTTGCATGTTGGCTAGTGTGCAGGCATTGTGTGTGTGTGTGTGTGTGTGTGTAAATATATATAAACTATTTGTATATACATATGTAATGTATGTAAATTTCAACTACTCTACGCCTATGATATGTCTATATGTATTACAAGGGACCAGTCGAAAGTGTTGGGCTACACACTTTAGTGAAGATAAGGAATCAAAAAAAAAACATTATATGTATGAAAACACTCAAACACACACACACACACACACACACACACACACACTCATAAATCATTTACAACTTGCCGATTATGAAAACTATATATCAACACATACATACATAATAATACATATTGAGTTCAATAAAAAATAAACAGTACTACACCGAATTCGGAATATGCTTTGTAGCTATTGTATATATATAACTGTTCCCATCGAACGCTCAGTACTGATTCAACTCGCAGATTAAATTGCTCGACTTGCTCGCACCCGCGCTCTCAGTAGGGTCGTCCATTGGTCGTATTGCCGTAGTAGGATGGGCGATCGGGAAGCCTTGGGGGCGCATTCATTCCGGGCCGGCTGTGAATAGTAAATTAAGAAAAGAGTCAATAAAACAATGCACAAAGTTTAAGGTTACGTTGAATGCTACGTACTTAAAGCAAATTTGCATGTGAGATGTAAACAGTTAAATACGAGCAAAGAATATATATATTATATATGGTAATGAATTAGATAGTGAAGAGTCAACTCACCGGCAGGACAGCAAACTTATGTTAGTTCATTGCTCACATAGAGATCACTTACTGGTTTAAGAGAATGGCGAAAGCAAAACCAACACCAAACGAATTGCAATAACAGAGGAAATGTTAACAGGACGAGCCAAAAGGAAAGAGAAATGGAGCGATGCACGCAGCTTAATTAGCTATTTTTTTTTTTATATGTTTTCTTAATGTCTGAGCTACTTCCAATTGGACTTTATGCGTATAACAGAGAAATGCAGAGGCAAGTTATTAACAGCAGCCATTAACAGCTCTGTTAGCTGATTACACTTGCAATTATGTCTGTTGCTCATTCCAACTAAATCAATCTCTTGTGTGTATGTTGGTTGGTTGGGAGAGCACAATGCTGGGCAAAAGCTTAACAGATGTCTTCATGCGGGACAGCAGCGCTGTTAGCTAACAGCGCCTGTGTACGATTCTATAGTAAAAATAACAGTAAAGCAGCTGTTTGCTTTTTTTTTTTTTTTTAATATTTCTATATATATGTAATATATAATATATATATATATATATATATATATACATATATACATACATATATTGTTTTTATTTAACACATTGTAGTTACCCCTCGTCTCACATTTTGCATTCTTACCTTCTGCTTTCATTCATATATAAGTATTATTTATGTATTAATGTATTCGGTGACATGCGCTTTGCATCTTAACTTAATACTCTGGGCATTTTATTTATCATAACTTTTCATAACTTTCAATTCAATAAACAGCAATTGATAGTGAACTACACTTATTAGTTGGGATGCTCAAGAGGGTTTTCTCCATTTCAAAATTATTTATATATATATATATATATATATATATATGTGGTGGTACATAATAGATTTATATATGTATGTATTTATATATGTGAATGTCTGTATGTATGCATGTATACGAAGTGTGTTGTGTCTGTGTGTATGTATGTGTGTGTGTGTATGTGTGTGTGTGCGTGTGCTAGACTTAAGCAAACACATAGAGGAGAGCTAAATACTTGTGACAATTGCATGTTTAGAATTAACATATTCGTATATCTATAGATAATACCGTTATCATAACTTGAGAAGATGATGGAAAAAGTGGTTAATTTGTTAGTTAGAATCGTTTATCGATTTAATTATCGGTTATATGTTTTGCTCTACTCCGGTGTAAGGGGGAGTGCACGTGTCGACCCGTTTGAAATCGATTAACGAATCAGTTGCACATCGATATGCATGCTCTTTTATGCGCATTTACGATTCGATAAATCGATTAAATAGCCAATCGTGACAGCCATGCACTTCTCCACGGGTAACTAACTCATATTTAGTAGGCTATACATATAATATATACACATATACAGATACACATACATGCGCATATGTGTGCATAATATATATGAAAGCAATTTATCGATAAATCACGCGTACTTTAGCTTGCTTTCCTTCTCTTGCGTACAGATGTGCTTAGCATTGTACAAAATTACAAATCACTGTAATACCGATTCGTACCGTTCGAAAAGCGATCTAATATTCGTATCTATATATATATATATATATATATATATGTATATATATTTCTGAAAGATCTCTTGTTAAAATACATATATATTCATTTCTTGTGGTTTCATTCCTCAATCAACAAATCAACAGCAAAGATTTCGATCGAATCACAAAAGAAAAAGGAAGAAAAAAACACAAAAAGCTGCTTAAATACAATCATTGATAACCATATATTAACTGTTAATTAGCAACATGTACTCAAGACCTGTTGGGCCTTACATTTAAAATAAATATATTTTGTCTATGTATTCAGTGAACCTTGTCTACATATTTTCGATTTATTCAGTTATTGGTAGGATTTGTTTGTGCTTATCTAGTATACATTTACATACATATGTGCACACATATGTATAAATATTAGCTGTAATATTACTCTAAGACGCTCTTCCTCTTTTAATACATATACATACATACATACATACATACATATATGTATGCACTTGTGTATTGTATTTAAATACCGTTTAGCGCTTTCAGTTTTCATATTTACTTTGAGTTAATGTCTGAAATTTGCCTTATAATTTCTGCAGCATAAACAAATACATATATAAATATGAATATATATATATATATATATATATATATATATACATATAGTTTAAGGTGGCATTAAAAACTACACAAAAACACATTAGTAACAATTACAATATTGCATTTAAGCACGATTCGCATTTATGCAAATCTTTATCTAAATAAGATATAGACTATATATGTATGTAAAGGTTAATGTTCATTTCTTTTTTTAAATTAATTATATCGCGGTTTGCTTCATCGGATAATGTAATAAACAACTTTATGGGAGATTTCGATTCTTAAGAGATTCCTCCCATTGCATACAAGTTTTCCAATATATTTTTAAGAGTGTGTGTGTGATGTTTGTATGAGTGTAAAATGGCGTGTTATCGATATGTATATGTTTATCGATAACATTAAAGTAAGAGTACAATTAACAATATCCCTAAATATACAAATCAAAGATATCGAAATAAACATCGATGAATTGCATAATAAAGACTACATTTTATTTAACTCTTACTTAAGTGTAATCGATAGTTTTAATCGGAATGTTACGAACTCAAAAGCACGAATCGATAAATGAAGGCCGAGGCACTGTAACAAATTGAGCAACAATTCTTTTTCTGCCAATTAAATCAATTTTTAACTTAATTAACTGGAAGATACACAAAAGAACAAAATAATGACGAAAGACAAACAGAAACAATAACAAAAGAAAATGATTTTGCTTTATATATATATTTTATATATATATATATATTTTTTTTTTTTTTCGAGATGAAGCAAACTTTGTTTTTTCGACATACACACACAGGACACTGAAAAACATATGGATGTAGTATAAATACTATTTTAACAAAAAGAGCAGAACATGAAAGTTAATAAATAACATAACAATTTGAAATGAAACTGAGAATTTGCATGAGAAGAGAGAGAATTCGAAGGCGCAAGCGCAGGCACAGACAGACACACACACACACAGTGCACCTGCTCTCTTGTTCAAATGCTTTTGTGTGCGTGAGCGCGCGCTTGCGTGCGTTAGTGCGTGCATGAGTGCGTGTTTCTGGTTTGCTCTTGAAAGAAAGCTCGCTTGGGCTGGCTTTACTCTCGTTGCTGTTGGTCAGCTCTTTACTTGAACCGTGTTGCAAAGACATTCGAAAGTTCATTGACGGCAGCCTGGCCCACTGCCTGATTCACTTGTCCGCGCATGCTCTCCGGGATGTAGCGATTGGCGCCCGTCTGCTGTATCATTGCACCGCCGACAGCTCCAGTGACGCGACTTGAAAGTTGTAAAAGTATTTTGTACTGTTGTTGTTGTTCCTTGGCAAAACAAAAAAAAAAATTCGCCGAACTAAATAATGTTCATGGACACATAAATATGGCCACTTGGTTATGTGATCAAACAGTTATCGGAACGCTTGAAACCCCTTTTTATTGATTTGTTACAAATTGCGCTGCTCCTGGCTCTGTGGTGTGTTTTTGTGTAGGCGTGTGTGTGTATGTGTGTGTGTGTGTGTGTGTGGTTGGTTTAAATTTAGTCACAAAATTATAAGAAATAGTCAATAAGAAAACAAAAGCTTAAGCACAGTCAACAATTAACGAATAAATAACAAACAAATTACAATGACTAAAACAAAGTAAATAGGTATATTCCGACAAGTGGTTTATGTATTATGGTTAATGATTTACACACACGTAGGCACACACTCGCCCGCGCACGCACACACACACACACACACACGCACAAACACACCTACATGCATGCGCACAAAAGCAGAGCTCAGCAGGAAAATAAAGAGAGAAAAACAAGAATATTAAGAGAACAGAAAAATCAAAAATTGGCAAATACTCTCTGCAAAACAAAAACAAAGTCCCCAACAAACACTGTTTAGCCAATCGTGTGATCAAGGACCTAACGGCAAATTAACGAAGACACGAGCAAAGACGGAATACGATTGCAAAAAAAAAAAAAAAAAAACACATCTGACCACCCACCACCCCACCCAACTGGCAAACTGAAAGAAGACGGAATTCTTATGTGAGAAGAAGCAGCTGCGCTTCAGACTGGTCACAGTGCCAGCCAAAAATATGTAAACGCATGTGTGCGTGTCAGTCTGTTTTGACATATATATATATATATATATATAGAGTTATATATGCATGTCTGTGTTGTAAGTGTGTGTGTATGAATATAATTTTCTTGAATTTTCATTTTTAATAAACTATATATTTATTTACTTGGATTTTTTTTTTTTTGTATTACGTACACACACTGAACAATTAATTTGTAACTTTTTGCCCATTTAATATTTATAATTAATATAATGTTTTATGTAATGGAATTTAGCTGCTTTAGTTCCCGCTAATGCGTAGTTCATAAATATATATATGTATATGTATATATATATATATATATATATATATTCTTTTCTTTTTTCATTTTTTTTTTTTTTTTGTTGGTTTAATGTTTTAGTTTTATTTAACGACAACAACAACAACACAAAAAAGGTACTTTAGTTAACTTAAGCATAAATGTCTCTTCATTTCATTTGGTTTCCATATCGCCGCAAATATATTCTTGTTACATATAGGTATGTGTCTGTGTGTGTGTGTGTGTGTGTGCATTATATATGTATGTAACATTTACATAACACTGTCAAATCAATCGCTCCTCCGTCAACAGAAATTAACTCAAAACTCAAGCTCAGCATCAGCGCGTCGTTCTCAAATATAGTCTCTTAAGGTTTTCTCTTTAATTTTGTTTTCAGTTTTTTTTTTTGTTAAGCTATAAAAAAAAGCTAACAAACTATGAAGAAATATCTAAAGTGTCGAGCGGTTACAGTTCTGATATAATGATCTCATATCGTGTCATACATATGTATATGTATATATATTATATACATATATAAATCAATTTATATATATATATATATGTATATCTTTATATAATTTTTTCTGTGCTTTCATCGTAGGTTGCGTGTGATTTCTCATTCTTGAGTATTCCACTTGTCAACAGTATACATATATATAAATATGTATATGTTTATGTATTTGTATATGTATATGTATATGTATATTTATTACTAATAATAATATCAATATTTATAATAATTATAATCGAACGCATCAGATATTTTGTATATATATATACGAGTATATATTATGTAGTTTTCTTTTCTTTTTCTTTTTTGTTTTTGGTTTTTCTGTATATTTTGTTAATCATGTAACGCATTTTTGCATAGTTTTAGACGACGTCGTTGTAGTTGTCACATTTTACTGAGCGAGCTTTCGAGTGGGAGACTCTAACAGTTACTAACAGAGCGAGAGTGAGAGCGTGAGTCTGCACTGGAGTTATTATCATTTGAACCGGTTCGATTTGCTGAGATTTATGGTTGGTGTGGTTGAGTTGAATTTGGTTGAGTTGAGTTGAGTTGGTTAAAGCGAAAGCGATTTTGGTTATTTAGTTAAAGAGAGTAAATGCCGTCTGTGGCCTGTGACTGTGGCTGACAATTTAGCGACGTCTGCAGCGATGTGGATGTGGTTGTGGTTGTGTGACCCGGCGGTTTTAAAATATGTACAGTATATATGCGTTTCCACATATGTGTGTGTGTGTGTGTGTGCGTTATGATTAATATCAATTGATTTTTTTTAGTTTGGGAGTTTGTTGTCGTGTGTTTTATCACAATTAGTGAGGGAAAGAGAGAAAAGAGAGAAGAAACAAACGGTTTTGTTTTGTTATATTTTGTTAAGTTTGTTTTTGCTTTTTACAAATACTTGAGACAATTAAGGGAATCACAAATAAACCAACAAAAAAATATTAAGAGAAACAAAAAAAAACGAAAGAAAAAACTACACATTCTGGTAGCTTGCCCTCAAAGGCCTACATAGAACTAAAGCTGATCAGGTTATGCTAATTAATATATATTAGCTATGCAATTTGATTCCAATATCAATGATCATCACTGAGAAATGAGCTATTATTATCTGATAAAACTCGCGATTTTGAGGCCAAGCTACCTTCTAATGAAAAAAAAGAAAACAAACAAACAAAAGAACAGAAGAAACATGGAAAAACCCTTGGAGAAATATATGTTATATGGAAATCTACGTTATTCTTATTTTAGATCATAGCTAAGCATTATTCAAATGTATGTATATATATACATATATATATATTTATATATATTATATCTTTCAACAGGGCTTTCCATAGAAATAAAATAAACTAGTTACAAAACAAAGAAATCTGACCCAAAACAATTACATATGTACACGTTAGTATACACATATGTTAGTATATAGTTATAATTACACATGTGTACTATATATATATATATATATATGTATATGTATATACATATATATAGACTCTTGTATATATGTGTTTTCGTGTGTTGATCTGTGTGTATTTTTTTTTTTTTTGGCTATTTTTGTCTGCATATAAAAAGAGGTCCCAATCGTCGACAAGAAAATACAACAAAACAAAGAAGAAGAAAAAAGGATCGAAATGAAGAAGCAGAATAATACGACAAAATACTGGATAGAGTAGTCTTGTTGTTCAGAGACACATAATTAATAATAAGTATTCGAAAAATGAAAGAAATAAAAGATGTGTACATGGCGAACTAAGGAAAACAGAAGCTGATTTCAAAGCAGACAAATCAAATATATATACTATATACAACATTTACTATATATATATATGTATAAGATGTGTTTGTTGTCACTTACGATGGTAGCAATGGTGGTGGAAGGGCGCCGCCTGGCCGACCGCCTGGTAGCGGTGGTGCACCACCTCCTGGGCGGCTGGGTATTGCTGGCGCTGGGCGTCCAGTTGCCGGTGGCAATGGTGGATTGCGTCCACCCAACGAGCCCTGCAACAAAAATCCCGGTGAATATGAGTATGGATGGATGGATGGATGGATGGATGCACTTAATCATCGTTCAGATTTACCTGTGCGGTGGGTGCTGGCTTACGTGGGCCACCGGGGCTGGGTGGCGATAGACCTGGATTCTCCAAGCCACTTGGTAGCCAATCGTTCTTCACGGGTGGTGGCAACGGTGACGATACAGTTGCCATCGAAACGTCACCTGTGCACAAAGAGACAGCCAGATCAGATGGGATTACAGAGAGACAGGCTTATATAGCATACCAATAATTTGCAAGGAATCCTTGCAGGCGCGATACATGCGCAGCATTTCCTCACGCCTTGTTGCCGACTCGGCGGACTCCTCCATCATTTGTGCCTGTTGCGAAATGGATGCGGTTTATGGATTAGTGAAGGAATCAGTTGTCAAAACAATGCATATATATATATATATATATACCTGATCACCGGAGGCATAGAGGTGTGCCAACAGCTCTCCATTGATAAAGTCCTTGGCATTGTTGATGATCAGCATCATAATGGCCTTTGGCACCATATCTCGGGTGGTCTTCGTGACGATCTTCATGTAGGAATCAACCAGATTGCGAATGGTCTCCACCTGGCGCTCCAATTGTGGATCTGTGGAGCTTTCTTCGTTGGCCGACTTTTGTTTTGTTGTTGTCGTCGTCGTCGTCGTTATTTTATATATATATATATATAGATATATATATATATTTGGGTATTTCGTTTGTTTGACATTATCGATAAACGATATTCGATTTCATTACGCATTTTTGATTATTGATTATTGAATTTGAATTTCAGTTTTTCAGTTGATTTTTTGTTGTTGTTGTAGTTTGTTTCGTTTAGAGGGGGTAATAAATGTGATGGGAGGCGGGCGGTGGGGGGAAAAAACATAGATACAATCAATTAAATGAAAACGTGTTTGTTTTGGTGCAGACGACAAAAGTGTTAAGCATATTAGTCAACAATTTTCCAATTATTTCGTTGATTGGAAAACGCATTTGTTAATTTGCATCGAGTAAAATATAATTGATTAGATAAAGTAATTTTCCAAAAAGTTGCCATACAACAAAAAAGAATCAAGAAAATTTCTTTGTGCTTATTAGTTACAAATCAAATATATGAACAGACTTAATAAATATAATTGCTAACATAATAGATAATGGCTACAAATACAATAATAATATGGTTTTTAGTAAGAACAATTATATATATTATCAAGTGTTAAGTTAAGTGATCGAGAAGCCACAGATATGATATGTATTAGCATAAAGTGGTTCCTTAAATAGTAGATCATAGAACAGATCAAAAGCCAGCTGAAGACGACTATAATTGAGTTGACCAACAATCGGATTGTTTGAACCAAGTTCGAATTGGCGAGATCAGAAAGAGATCTTTTATGTGCGGGGGGATGTGGATGTGGGCGACAACACCCTGTGTCCTTATCAACTGCTTTAGTGTTCGTTTTGAAAAGCGTTTGCAAAGAGAAAAAGGCTTGAAACTAAATGTTTGCTAAATACTTGAACTGTTTTTTGTTGTTGTTGTTGTTGTTGTTGTTGTTGTTGTTGTTGTTATATATATATAAGATAAACTTGAAATTGTGAGTAGCGAGTAAGTGGGAAGAGTGTGTTATTAACTGCTGGATTCCAACGTAAAATAAAGGCCAATGTTAATTGGGTTTACGAATACAAATACGATTACGATAACGATTACGAATACGGGTAATAAGTAAAGTTGAGAGAACAATTGAACGGAATAATGAACATACTTTTTGCTGTAATTGGTTGGATATATAGAGTACATATATATATTATTTTTGTGTGTATTTGTATTACAAATATTATTGTCATTGTAATTTCGGTTTTTCGTTTTTTTTTTTTGTTTTTTTGTTTTTTTTTTTTGGTCATTTCGTTTGGTACGTGGACGGGAAAATAGAAGAAAATAATTGATAAAAAATATTGTCAAATTAAAATTAGATATAGATATTTTGATATATATTCTTTGTAGATATTAAAGATATGATGATGTATATATATATATATATGTGTGTGTATATTTATACTTGTTGCACACACCAGTTGTTAATGTATACGAAATTGATGTAAGCATATAAATGAAACGCAAAACAGAAAAACAAACACAAAGCCGAGTGTAAATGGGGAAGGGGAAATACATACATATATATATATTTGAATATATATACAAAACGAGTTAAGTTCCAATTTTCAAATAGAATTTATCCCAAAATTTGGTTAGTTGGTGTTAACACAAAAGGAGGAAAATTATAAAAAAAAATGTGATTTTAGTTGCTCAATAAGACCAAGTTCCAATTCAAACCCCAAAAAAAAAAAGAAGAGGAAAACGTAGGATTTTCAAAAGGAAACCAAAATATAACGGTTTAAAGATGGACAGAGAGAGAGAGAGAAATAGGGGGCGCAGGAGATATGCAAAGTATATGCTAAAAATGATGAAAAGAAACAAACCTCTTGTCCTTCCTGCATATACACGTATTATATAATATAATGTACGTATAATATTATTCGCATTTGTATATGTAGTTATATATACATATATAGACATACATATATATGCATGCATACATATACATATACATATATATATAAGCATATATATATATATATAGGTGTTGGCGCAACATTAAAAAAAAGTAAAGAAACAGTGAATAAGTTATTGCAGTTTCAAAATCATTTCTTTACATCTATTTAAATAACAAGTTTAAAGTTAACTGTATTCTTGCAAATATAATTCATTCAGCATATGAAATAGGAATGTGTCTGTGTGTATGGTAATCACATTTATATATATATGCACACACACGCACACACATTAACATAATAACATAAGTTATGTACGCGGCTGCTGCTGCTGTTGCTGCTGGATTAAAAGATATGCAACGGGGATATATAGAGACATGGAGAGAGACAGATGACTTCTTGATCATGCTTTTCTGTTACACTCATGAATTAAACATGTACTATGAGCAACACTGAACACTGTTGAACGGTTTAACAGCACTGAGGATACAAACAGAGTATGATAAAAAGCTGTAAAGATATAACAGCTTACAGAGCTGTAAGTCAAATAGCTGAGCATGTTTAACAGCTGAGCATGTTTAACAGCTGAGCATGTTTAACAGCTGAACATGTTTAACAGCTGCATCAGTTAATATGGAAATGGGAATGGAAATGGACATAGAATGAAATGGAATGATTGCATATTGGAATGTGGAGGCAAAGCAAAACGATGAAACTAATCGAGTGTTGGCTCGTTAGCAGTAAAATCACATTGGATATGCAATACATTCAAATGCATTTTAAATACGTAAGCGTAGAAGCGTATGTATGTATGTATGTACATGACACATATGTAAATTGAGAGCGAGAGCGAGAGATAGAGGAAAGAGAGATTGGGTTAATAATTGGGCATTGTCATTGGTCTGTTATCTAATCGTGGGCTAACATGATACATAAATACGATTTGGGTAAATACATACATTCATACATATATAAAGACTTAGGCCTAAGCTAATAAGCTTAATAATAGCTCAAATAAATATTTTCAATGATAATGTTTTTGCATAATTAAAGAACTGGGAGTACGCACCTCATCGCCATTCTCCTGGGTCTCCTGCTTCTCGGGATAGACGCCAGCGCGCAGGAATGATGCCTTCCAGGACTCGACATCTTCGACTGTCTCGCACGACAGCTCCAGTTGTTTGTAATCCTAAATGTGTGTGTGTGTGTATTGAGTGTGTATAGAGTGTGTTTGTTTGTGTTTGTGGGTGTTTGTGTGCGTGTGTGTGTGTGTGTGTGTGTGCAGGAGAAAGAGAAGCGTCCAAGCGCAAAGAGAACAAATGGATAGGTATTTTCGTCAAGCATTTGGTATATGGGTCAACGTATTACGATTACGATTACGATTACGATTACGATTACGAGTACGTGGACGGGTTGTGGCTTTGGTTGGTTCGGTTTATTTTGGTGGGTTTATATATATTTTCTATATTGGTGGTTTAGTTGAGTCAAGTGGTTCGCAGCTGGCGTATATATCTTGGACCAGGAAGTTAGTTAGTGTTCTGTATATCGACGGTATATATATATATATTTGGTTTATCGGTATATACATATGTGTATATATATATCGGTTTATCGAAGGAAATGCCGTTAGCTAGCGTTTTGTTTAGTTTTGGTTTTCATGTCATGCTCACAAATCAAACGCTGAAAAGGAGTTTGCATCGATTAATTGGCAATCGATCAAATTGGCAATCTCCTTTTGGCCTTTGATTTGACTCCAAATGTTGATAAAAAACATAGTAATTTTTATCTTATACAAAAAAATTAATTAATTGTTCGTATTTCAACTAAATTGTTGAGCTAGTAGTATTTCAACTCAAGAATCAAATTGGGGGACAACTTGAACGCAAAAATTCTTCGAACAAAAGAAACAAAATATGATTGTTCAAATTGAAATAATTGAATGTAGTTAACTACAGCAATTAATATTTGTATATTAATTGTTGTCGAAAATACTGACGGCAAATGTTTGTCTTCTTCTTTTTTTTCTTTTTTTCTTTTTTTCGTTTCTTTGTTGAAATTTCTTGATCTATTTTAGACTTTTGTTTTCTCTCATTTTTTTTGTGGTTTTTGTACTTAGTTTTTTTTTTGTTTTTTTTTTTTTAGAATTCATTTTTTTGTATGCTAACAAAAATTACTAACCTTATAAACATTACGTCCGTCGGGACTGAATAAAGCAAATGTAACACGTCTAGACATTGACATAAAGCCCTGTTCAATATCGCGCAATTTCAAACCATCCAACGGCAACATGAATTTCTTCTCCTTCTCATCCTCGTCCTTGTACCATGAGATGCTCTCCGATGTAAGCACAAACCAATAAGGACGCGAGCCGCCTGCGAAACAAATAAAAATTGTGTTGCGTGGTTTTGAACAGAGTACAATCAATATACGATATCTCCAAAACGACAAGACATACATCATACATACATCAAGTATGAAATTCTTAATGCCAAATGCGATTAATGATGCGGATGATGCTGATGTTGGGATGTGGAATGTGGTATGTGGAATGTAGGTTGTGGGATTGTGGGATGGGAGTCTGTCGGTTTCTTTAGGCATGGCATTGGGATGAGTCGGAATCGAAACAGTCTCAACATCCATTTTGAATTTGCCGTTTCGTTTCCGAGTCAAGTGCAGGGTTTTTTTCAAGCATATATATATATATATATATATATATATAAGAGAGTACAGCACATTAATGTAATTGTTTTTTTGTTTGTTGTTGTTGTTGTTTGTTGTTGTTGTTTGTTGTTAAGCAAAGAAATAGATAAATATCATTGAATACGAACCAAGTATGCGTGGCAAAAACCTCAGCAAAGCTTTCAATTTTCCACAGACAAAAGAGTCAAGAAATAAAAAGTACATAGGACCGAAAAGAAAAACACCAATAATAATTCAAAAAGCCAGATGAAAGGAAGAACAAAAAAAAAATGAACAACACGGAAAAACACATACAAGAAAGACAAAAAAAATTGGAAAAATGCAAGAAAAACAATACTCAAGAAATAATACTTGAAAGAAGAGTGCTTGAAATTGAGATACTTAAGTGTGCTGAATAGATATAGCTAGTACAGCTACAGACTTGAGATTTTGTTTATTACGAGAATTAGGTATGTACGTAGTACTTCAAGAAAGCACATTCCATGCCACATTCCCATGCCACATGCTCGAGTGTGTGTGTGTGTGTGTGTGAGAGAGGGAGAGAGAGAGAGACAAACAGAGAAAGAGAGAGAGAGACATATTGAGAAGAATGCTTTATATAGACAGACAGACAGCCAACTATACTAGACTATACCATATATGGAAGTGATAGGCAAATCTCTCAAATTATCGCATTTACTGGCTTATCGATAAATATCGATATATGTGTTATTCAATAATTAATATTCTGATCGACAGTTTACTTAGCAAGTGCTCGGCACCTATTACTAATACTTGGGTCAAATATTCGACATAATTACTTGGATTATCATATAAGCAATATAAGCGGAACTTTTCGATTACTTGAAAATTGAAGATTTTGGAGAGAAAATGAGGACTAGCATAGAATATTTCAGTTACTGTACTATAAATATATATATATATTATTGATATATAGTACTCGGGTTAGTTGGAGGGTTAGAAGACAGTGCAATAGAATGTTAATTGTTGAAAATGTGTTTGTTTGCTGTTGTGTTGGCTCTTGTTGTTGTTGTTGTTCTTGTAGCTGCTGTATTTTTTGGGTGTGTGTGTGTGTGCGTGTGTTTTTTTTTTGGTGCCACAGACGGAGACGGATGCGATCGTCACGGCTGGATATGGGGAACATACCTTTCATGATGCCAAGATTCTGAATGACCATGTGACCCTTGCGGATAACCTGATTGCCCAGCTGTCGGGTGCCGGTCTTGTTTGCATTCTCAGATTTATTCTGAGCGCTATACAGAAGACAAAAAAAATTACAAATAATATAAAAAGAAAATTGAGTTGGCAGTTGGCTTGGATGGACACATACTTGGCGAAGCCAATGAAATCCTCGTGATTGGTATTCATGTAGGCGAGCTCAAAGTCAATCAGCAGCAGAATTTGCTCCTTGCAGCGCTGTTCGCGCTGGCGCACATGTGTGGTAATGATGCGTTCGGTCTCCTCGCGCAAGCGCGGATAGCGACTCATCTGGGTTGAAGAAAAAAAAAGAAGAAGAGTTAATCCAAATCGATTGATTGAACAATAAAAATGACTGGATGATGGCAAACCTTATCAGTGCACATGCGCACCACACTGGACAATTCCTGGACGACTAGATCCACACACTTGATGACCGGCTCCTTGAGCAGCGCAATCTGGCGCTTCACAATCGCCTCGAAGGCCATGTCGGGCGTAAAGAGACCCACGCGAATACCATGAATGTTGCGAATGGCAAACGAGATCTCGCGACGCAGCTCCTTCTCATCGCACGCCATTTTCACAATCTCAAAGCGTAGACTGCACAAAAAGAGTGCACACAATTAATATGATTATCGTTCCAAAATATATATAAATATATATATATATACACTTACCGCTCGTGGAATATGCGATTGATCTTGGCGCCGCCGGACAGCTCATTTGTATTGACCAAAGCCGAGCCGCTGCCCTCGATGGTCCGCTCAAAGTCCGACTGCAGTTTCTGTATCATTCTGCACGAAACAAACAAATAAACAAATATATATATATATATATATATAGTGTATATCAATTAGTTGATATCTATTGTAGTAGTATTGGCTTACTGGAGCATGGCCTTTGTCTTGATGCCGGCATCGCCTGGCTGGAAATGCTTAAACTCCTCGACCTCCTTCTCGAGGGTGAGCATTTGCTTTTGGAGCTTGTCGCGCAGACCGGGCAATGTGTCGCGAATGTGATTGGTCAGCTGCTGGTTGAGCACGCGCTGCAAATAGGGTGTGCCCAGGCGATCGGCCATATGACGGTACGATGGATGGCTGAGGAAGAATTTACGCTCAGCGGATAACGCCTGGTGTATATCCTTGCGACCCTCGATATCCTTCTGGGATCGATTGACAACACCGATATAGCCGCGCCGCAGCGGCAATAGCTTATTTTCGAGAATATCGCGTGCATCGGTGCCCTCGTCCATGAGATCGAGCTTGGTGATGACACCAATGGTACGCACACCCTGCGGATCAACCTCCTTGGCCAGCTTCAGGGCATCCGAATTGGCCAGATCTGTGTTGGCCGGCGTTACGGCCAGAATCAGACAGGTCTCCTTGCGTATAAATTGGAATATCATTTGTTTAATCTGCTGCTCAATATCCACAGGCTGATCGCCGATCGCCACTTTCGTCAAACCGGGCAAATCGATAAGCGTCAAATTGAGTACATACGGCGAATAGACTCGCAAATTAATCGGAATGTTTGAGATACCCTTATTGCTACCCGTCACACGATCCGTCTCATCCTCGATCTCCTTGCGTATCTCATCGAAGCTTGAGAACTTTTTACCCTTACAATGCAGAAACTCGCCATATTCTAAGAGCAAACGAATATGTCCATAAATGAATATATATATATATATATATGTATATTCATGAATAATAAAGTTGGTCAGACATGATTACTTACCAGTTATGCCATTGATTAGCTGCAAAATCAAAGGTCTCCGCGTCACAATGCCCGAGCCACGAGGCAGAAAGTCTCTGTGAACATAATATGAACGGGGAAAAACAATGAAATATTTGATAGTTGTTAATTGACATGTGAGTGTGGGGGTGTGTGGGTGTGTGATTGTCTGAGTGTGAGTGTGAGTGTGAATATTGGTTAATTAGGGTTCCATTGACAGATTCACAATTGCAATTGATCATGATTGATCACAATTGCAATAGGTTTGTAATAGAACAACTTTTGAAGAGTAATCTTTCGGATTATATTTACTCCAGTTAACCAGTTAACAGTTTGTTGCATATATCAAAGAAATCTGAATCATCAGCAGTCTGAAAGAAAGTTTGGTTTTTGCTTGTTGAAGAACAAAAGCTGCAAAAAACAATTTGTTTTTTCCTCATCAAATGCACTTATTTCGTCGAAGAATAGAGGCTAGAAAATTAATAGGTTTTTCTCTCTCTCTCTCTCTCTCTCTTAGACTCATTTAAATTAACAATATTCCAGCTGAGAGTGAGCAATAAATGAATAAGTCACGTTACAGGTGTTGATGCTGATAATATGATAATAATGGAACGATTATTTGACTGTGGCATCTAAATTGCTTTGATTAAATTGGCATGTGGATTTGGTTATTTCGAAGTTGTGGGAAAGAGTCATTAAAGCCAAACACAATCAAATGAAGCACACAATGAGCAGCATGTGCTATTAATTGCATGGGAAAGCCACAAAGGTACATATACTCATATTTATATATATATATATATATATACATATATATGTATATGTATTTGTTGGGGCTTATGAATATTTTGTGGCTCCACATTTGACCTGTTTTTATTCTTGCAAACAAATCCACCAAAGTCAACAAAGTCCGCCAGTCGGGCAAACAATATTAACAAATAGTAATTACAACAACAATAACAAACAGTAGATAAAATAACCTTATCGATAACGTCAACATTATCAATTGTTGTGACAGAAAATGAGTCATATTCATAAATTATTAGCCTGAGAGACCACTTAACGAGCCCTGGCCGAAAATAATAATAATAAACATCGATAAACACTACTAAAATAGTGAAAAGCATTTTTCAATTCGAGTGGAGTGGGTGGTGGAGGGGTGATTTCATTCCTTATCTAATCAACATAACACAAAAGAAACACTCTATGAAGAATGTCCACAAACTAAAGTTGAATCCCAAATCTTTTGTTTTCTTTCTTTTTTTTTTTGTTTTTTGACTTTAATCCTAAATAAATGCATTTAAATTGAGTTCATTTTAACCACTGTATATAGAATATTCAGATACAGGCACATTCCAAGTATACATCATTCCAGTGTGTACACACAGCAATCAATTTTCACAAACATCGAATTGTGAAGGCCTAAATAAAATGCAATGTTATCAATCACTATGACGATGACTAACTCCAACTATGGCATGTGTATGTGTGCGGCGTTTGGCTTTTCTCTGATTAATTACGGGCAAGTTATTTTGATGATATCAACAGCTTATGTTTTACAATTCTCCAAGCCAAGCACGTCCCACCCCACACTTGAATCACTTAGATGATTCAAAATTACTCATGAAATTCATGTGCAAGATCTCTTTGGGTTTTTATAGCTTTTAGCAAACATTTAAGCAAAGAGGTCAAAAAGCGCTCTGTTAAACGAAGCAGATGAACATTAAATATACGCACACACACACACACATGAATGCATGTTCGCTCAGATTTGGAATGCAACAGACGCCGGTTGTATCAGCTTTTAGAGAGAGAAAGAGACTGCTCGATCTTTGGCGGCTCTCTCACATACACACACACACACACGCATGCACTCATAAGATCAGCTGCTGCGCATGCTTCTCTCTCTTCTCCTGCACACACTCAATTGCTTTCGCTGTCGTTTCATGCGTTTTTTAAACTTTTGAATTGATGCCATCTTTTTATGTTGTTATTGTTGTGTTGTTGTTGTTGATATTTCATTTAACAAGCTTCTTCATTTTTTTAAGGCTCTTCCCACTCTCTTATTTTTTTAGTTTTTGAAGAGTTTGTGTTTGTTTGTTTACTTTGTGTGGTCAAAAAAATTCAAACCGCAAATGCAGGCGGAGGCAACAAAATGAGTTGCTAACAATTTTATTTTTGCTCTATGCGTCCGTTTCTAAATTGAAATGTACATTTACATACACACACATGGATGCGTTATTCCACAAAACGTAAATGCTACCATTACTTTTAACATTATTGTGTTATGTGTGTGTGTGAGAGAGAGACAGCATCTAATGCAAATACCATGAACTATTGACATTTATGTCAGAGTTTTTACTAATGTCGCTGTTAATGTATATATGACATTGAGCAATCTGTTAATATTTGTGAGCAGCCACTTAAATTGACATGCACTCCATACAATGGCAACATTGATGAGAACAGCAGAAAAAGCTGCTGCAGAAAAATAAGGAAAACTAGGTCATTAACAAACTCATGGTTATGTATGTATATATATATAAATATCTATGTACATGCATGTGTATATAAACATATAAACATATATATATATATATATATGTGTGTGCGGTCAGCGCATGCGAAAACTAACGGCTCAGCAAATGAACTGCGCTTTGCTGAATCTGTTGTTGTTATTGACTGCAACGGGCTTATGTAAGCTAAATGCATGTACATAAGTCGTACCTATGTATATGCATATGTCTACATACATAGAGAGTATGTATACACATACATACCCATCGGCAATGCATGGTAAAGGACGTGGAAGAAAAAACCCACGTTTTTTGTGAATACATATAATAGTATATATGCATGTTTGTGTGCATGTGTGTGTGTACATATTTATATGTGTGCGTGGGCACAAGGAGCATTAATAGCTAAAGCAGCAGAAAAGCGCACATACACTCACACACACACACGCGTTCATTGTGTGCTTGTGTTTTGCGACTGTAGGTGGAGCCACACGGTAGGCAGAAAAGGATTGTGCTGCGACCCACAGACAGAGAGGCGGACCAACAATAGCAACATTACATAATTTTGCAATTTTGCAACTTTGCACAGAACAAACATGCACACACAAGTACACAGACAGACACACAGCTACATAGGTTGTGTATGTGTGTGTGGGAGTACGTTCCATTCATTAACAGTTACAACAGTTAAAGAAGCAGTAAAGATGGGGGAGATTGGCGGTGGGCTGCAGAAAATAAAAAAGCAGCAACTACACAAAAATTTAGGCTAACGCAAGCGTCGACGTCGACGCTGACAGCGATAGCATTGCATAAATGTCAAAGTGAAGTGTAGCGGCGAACAACGGGACATTAGGGGGATTTGATGGTGAGCGAAGGTGGGTGAAGTGGAATAGTTAGCACAAAAGCGAAAATTTGAAGAAAAAGCATGTGCTCTGCTGGAAAAGGAAATGTCAACGTGCATTGATTTTTTTCCTTTTTTATTGTTGGCCGTCTTTTATTCCGCCTCTCCTTCTTCGTCGTTTTTGGGGGCGTAAGTATTTATTGTATTTGTTATTGTGTCGTAGCATTTGAAGAGGGCGGGAGCGCAGGGGACGAAAAGCCGATAGATAAAAAGGAAGCAGAACCGAGCGCAATGAGCGACGCGCAGCCAGAGCCAGAGAGAGAGAGATTACAAAGTGAAAGGGAAAGAGAAAAGAGCAAGTATTTGTTGAAAATTAGTTCTGTTGCTGTTGTGTCGTTTTATGTTTTTTTTTGTATTGGAAGTGAGTTTATCGCACTCGAAGAACTTCAAGTAACCCAGTCAAAGCCAACATGCTTACTAATGGAATATTGTATGTGCGTAATGTGAATGAGCAATCTTTTTATTAGCAGGGGAGATTATTGGTCACCTGCTAGCAGACCCACCCACCCATTGACCGACAGCGTGAGCGACCAGCACAAAAAAGAATAAAAGAAAGAAAAAAAAGCAGGAATGCTGCTTCATTGATTATTCACAAAAATTGAACACACACACACACAGGGATGCACGCATATGTATGCGGACACAGTGAGTGAGAGACAGCGTGCATAGAAGCTCTCTCAGATTTACACACACATACACACACGCACAGAGAGCTTACGCGCAAAATATGGATTTTCTTGCTATTATATTTTTGTGTATTGTGTTCAGAGTTAGCATTTTGAATTGCTGATGATGATGACCAGCATACACTTACTTGCCCACGAAATTCTCCAGCACGGAACTCTTGCCAGCCGACTGTCCACCAACGACGGCAATCTGGGGCAAATCCAATTGCATGTGCACCCCAAGCGAGGTGAATGCATCCTGCAGCTTATTGACGATCGGTATTAAATTATCCATGTTGCGAGGAGCTTTTTTTTGTTGTCTTGTTCTGTTGTGCTCTTCTTCTTCTTTTTGCTCTCTCCTTTGAATAAGATCGCGCAAGTTTTGTTTCTGTTACGTTTGTTAACAGTTAATAGCTGTTAATGTTACTGCGAGCGAGCGAGAGAGAGAACACGAAGAACACGGCGCTTAGCTCCAACACTCACGCCTACGTCTCAGCCTCTATGGCCGTTGTTCAATGTTTGCTGCTGCTGCTGCTTGATGGCTGCAGCTTTTGTTACGTTTTTAGTTATCAAATTTGATGTGTGATGTGACTGTTTTTCTTCTCTCACTTCTTGTACAAATCACGCACGCACACACGCATACACGAACGAACGCTATCTTCTTCCTCTCTCTGCCGACACCAACAAACACTGCCACTTGTGTTTTAGTTGTTGTTGTTGTTGTTTTTGCTGCTGCTGCTACTGCTGCTGTTTGTATTGTGTATTTAAAGAAAGAAAAATTAAGTGCGTAAGTCGCGCGCAAACACCACAATTATATATATATATAAATATATATAAAACAACAAAAAAAACAATAAGAAAACAAGACACAACAAATATATCAGCAAAAAAACAAAAAAAAATCTTATAAGAATCCAGCCCAGGTACAAAAACACGCACGCACACACAGAGGCACACACACACACACACACAGACAGAACACGTTAACTCGACGGCATCGATACGCCACAAGCCAGCGCGTAACGTAAGCGTGCCTTTGCTTTTGATTCTGCTGTTCTTCTGTGGCTCTGCCTGTGACTGCGCCTCTGCTGCTGCGATGACGACGACGACGCGTTGGGGCGGATTTTAATGTTGCTGCGCTCTTGCATATGATTTTTGTGTGTCTGCGCGCAGGGTTGTTCTGTTGTTTATCAAAAACTATACCTCGAATTTTGTCTAACCGATACCGATAAAATGAAAACGTAAAATTTTTACTTTAGATTTCAGACAAACACACACAATAATTTATTTCTCAACACACACGTTGGTATTAAGAAAAAAAAAATTTTTTTAAATCTACAAATTGCATGCAAACACACATATTAATATATATATAAGTATATATATATAGGTATATGTATATAGATATGTATATGCATATATTTTATATACACACACACACACAGAAAAGAAGTTGCTCGCTTTGAAAAGGTTGAAAGAATTGATCGTTCAGCTCGTTTAAGATTTTCGCGTAAAAATATTAATTGGTGTCGTCAATGGTCGACACAACTTCCGAATAGTTTTTCAAGCGACAAATCACTATTTACAAGAAAGTTACGCGTACCGAGCGCTTTACGTCCGCCCCTTTTGGCTTTGTTTTTGCTTCTGAATATTCGATGTCAAATACTTTTTAGTAGCTCTGCATTATCGATAATGACTGGCCAATACCAACCTTCCATTATCGACTGGAAAATATTTTATTTTCCAAATAATAGTTTAATTTAAATAAGTATTTTCAAAGTTTTAATAAGCTTTGAAAACTGCAACTTAATTACAAGAATTTGTAATTTGTACACATTTTAAAATTATTTTATCCGGATTTCCATGGCTAAACTATCGATATTTTTGTAGTATAGGCGGTAATAGTTTAAATGAACTAATTTTGTTCATCTTCATCAATTTATTCATGTTTCTTTGATCTTTTGAAAAAAAAAACATATTTATGTGATAATTAAAAAAAAAAAATGAATTTTATTGGGAGAAACACATTGCGTTCCAATTACCGATTTTATTAATGCTATCGCTTACTCAAATATCGTATAAGGGAACATCGACTCATGTGGAGCACAACGTTCCAGACAAAGCTAACAGCTCTAATTCACGCAGTTGGCAACACTTCTCTTAATACACAAAGACCTTAACAGAAAAAATAACAAAATGATTGTCATTCTCATTTCGTGCGCTGTTATTGACCCTATTTTCCTGGTGGTGGCATCGTTTCCAGCATTGACATTTCAGTGTTCGAGCACAGCAGACGTGTTATATTGCATAAAGTGCAAAGCTATAAAGTGCAAGAAATATATTCAGTGAAATAATAAGTTCAATTTATTGTGTCACTCGTCTTAAAAGGTATGGTACACACATCAAAACTAATATAAAAAATCTAATAATTTAGCAATATTTTGGTGATTGATGAAAATTTGTGCTGCATTAAAGAATAGAGGGAACAAAGAAACAACTGTAAATACGCACACACAAGCAACAAAGAGGTCACGGCTTGACAGATATATTTAATTTGATATTTCAGGTAAATTCGACATGGAAAATGCACTTGGCATTAGATGCATCATAAAATTGCGTCAAAATGTTCATAATTGCAAATCGTAGTTGAAAAAGCCATTTTTATTGTC
>JAWNMX010000260.1:1852500-1922814 GCA_035043575.1 Drosophila seclusa | reverse complement strand
CACGCTCCCACTCCGTCCTCCTCCATCCATCCTTCACTTACTCCATCCACTCACTCACTCCCTCCATCCACGTCGTCGTCTCCCTCATCCACCTCGTCTCCATCATCCGTCCCCCCCCCCCCCCCACCCCGTCTCCTTCTCGTTTCCGCTCCTCCACCTCCTCCGCCGCCGTCTCCATCCACCTCATCCTCCTCCGTCCCCCCCCCCCCCCCCCCCCCCCTCCGTCTCCCTCCTCCCTCGTCTCCATCCTCCTCACCGCCTCCACCGTCACCGTCTCCTCCTCCTCCGACGTCCCCCCCCCCCCCCCCCCTCCCATCCGTCTCCCACTCCGCCACCCACCCCCCCACCCTCCATCCACCGCCACCGCCGCCGCCACCGCCACCGCCGCCGCCGTCCACCGCCGTCGTCGCCGTCGTCACCGCCACGGCGGTCGTCCATCATCATCAGCGCACGTCACACACTCACGTCACACACACGCGCGTGCTCCCACACACGCACACGTCACGCCGTGTCACCCGCCGTCGTCGTCTCCGTCCCGCCGCCGTTGTCCACCCACCCCACCTCACAGCGTGACCTTCTTAAAGGCTGCTCGGTCACTGTGACTCAGCACACACAGCCAGGAGAGCATGAAGATTCCAGGCATGAGTGAAACATCACATGATACATCTTATAAGAAACATAAACATACATACACTACCTCCAGCTTTTTCAAATACATACTAAATGTGAGATAAATAAATTACAGCAGCAGCATGTGTTATATAAATAGCACCAACCAAAGTTTCAACAAAACCCAACTTAAAAAGTTGCCAACATTAATTCTATAAGCCATTTCAAAAACCCATATTGTATGTTATTATATATATATATATATATTAAAATAACACGTTTTTAAGTGCGACTATTTCAGAGATTTGGATGTTTTTGTTTTGTAGGTGTGTTGGGTGAGGAGGGGTTTGTTAACATTAAAAAGATGCGCGATTTGTGTTGAGCACATTTACTCAAAAATCCTATCTGAGCCCACTTTTGACATACTTGTCTTCAGAAATGACTGCACTTTCAGACCTGCTCACATTTGGGTGCCAGACTCTTCAAAGGGAAATTTCGAACTGGGTTCAGGGTATATCGTAGTCGAGATCACTCGACTACAGCTTTCTTACTTGTTATTTATGTCACTCGAAGGAACAACATATATAATCTCCCCATTCTTTAGTCTATTATTGTATATGATGCAAGTGTACATTTTTATTCAAGTTAATTGTCCATGCAGACTTCTTAATTGACAACAATATGTCAAGCTAAATTACAATCACAAATAAATAAAAAAAAAATAACAATAATATAACTAATACTAATAAAAAAAAAAATACAACAATGCCGACATTGAGAGACGGATATGGAAATGAACATTGAAAAATTGAAAATCAAAATCAAAATCAAAAAAATAAAAATGAAAATGGCACACTGCTAAGTGTTGCCTCTTACGTACTACTATGAAATACCTCTATATATATGTATGTATATATGTATATATGTATATGCATGTGTGTGCGTGTGCAAATATATACCCCACTATCCCCACTGAATGCCCGGACATAATCAAGCCTCGCTGGCGCCCAACACGTTCAGAGCAAAATACATACAAAATGAAAAACAAAAACAAAGCTCTCAATAAAGAATCGATAATCAGAGCACTAAGCGCCAACAAGCCCAAAGCCTTTAGGGTTTCCATGTTGTCGTCAGATTGTTTGTTCCATTTGCTTCCTAATGGGTTGCTTGCTTCAACTTGTTGCCGCTAATCCAATGCATAAGCAAACACAAATCTGCAAGAGACACGTCTTCAATTGAAATTTTAAATGTGATATTTTCGTTCGAAATAAATGTACAAATTCTGGTATTAAAAAAGATATAGAAGTAAATTTATGTTCGTAATCCGATTCTGGTACTTCAAATATAAAATCTTCCGTAAATATTCTGGTATTTTTTGTTCCTTAATTCTCACATAAATAAATAAATATAATTTGACATTTGAGAAGAATATCATTTAGTTCGTTTGGCTTTTCAAATGTACAATCAACTTGGAAGAGTCAGCAAGAGTATGTTACCTAGGGCGTTCCATCTTGTTATACCCTGAATCCATTTTAAATGTGTAAAGGGGTATAATAAACTTGACGAACAGTATGTAAAAGGCATTTGGGAGCATCTCCTAATCAGGATCAACAGACAAGTCGATTTAGCCATGTCCGTCTGTCTGCCCGTCTGTATGAACAAAAGCTATGGGAGCTATATAAGTGAGAGAGCAGATGTACAGGATACGAGTATCTGTGAGGTATTATTAATTGAAGAAGTTGATTCACTGCCAGCCTCGTTGTAAAGTTGAAAACTCTCAAGTCTCAAAGTCCACGTTAATTAATTTTCTAGGGTATTCTACTCAGCATTCAGCGTGTACTAACGCCTTTAGAATATAATTAAGTTGGCACCGCAAAAAAATTAGAGATTGTAATTGGTCTTATCAAAAACAACAACAAAATTTTAAATTTTATTTACTTAATTTTATCCATTAGACAAAAGTGTTTGGTAATCGGTGAGTTATTTATATTATTTATATTGCTTTGTTTTCTATATACCCACATAGGTGCGTACAAATGTGTGTGTTGTTGATAGATGGATCTGTTGTTGTTGTTGTTCTTGCTGGTGTTTTCCAGCGATTTGTGTGGTTGTCAAACGCTTGAACAGATTGCCCCCATGTTTCGCAATGAATGGCAATGGACGAAAAAGGAAATTAACTGCCCGACTGGAAAATTCAGTGATTGACAAACTGATGACGTAGCTTGATTTCCGTTGACAGCAGCAACAACAACATTGGTTTAAGGAGAAGGCGGCGTATAACATTTCCGCACTTGTCGGTCCTACATAGAACATACATATATATATATATATATATATCTATATAGAGCATGTCTGGGCAATAATATTTATGTGTGCGCATTTTGGGAGGACAAGGGCAACAAAAGATGAAATCTGATGTAATAAATTTAATGATGAATGTAGATATATATATATATATGGTATATATGTACATATGTATGTACATATGTTCGTATGCATCAATACAAATACATCATTCACATCAGTCCAAACTGGAGAGATAGATGAGGACTACAGCAGGGTTTATCGGTTTGATGTTTTACTTGATCTGTGTTGATAACCCTTTGTCATTATAAATGATCAGCTGATCAGAAAAGTATTAAAAGTATAAATTGCACTTTTTATATGAATGTGTTTCAAAAGAAGAGCCGAAAGGGGTCTATAGGAACAAATGCACACACACACACACAAGTATCAATTCATTCGCGTGTTGTAGACACATATACATTGTATATATAGACATATTATGTGTACGCACATACATACATACATACATTCACTTAAGCATCTTTCCTCCAATCTTAATTTCTCGTGATATTCACGTGATTCTATCGCATTGATCAGTTGCAGTCGCAATTATTGGGGGCATCTCTCAGTGATTTTGATTTCATTGAGCAGTGATAACGCTCTAGTCGAGTGACCGCGCTACGAGATACCATGGAACCCAGCTGTTTAATATGTGAATAATATTCTGAAAAAAATGCAACCTGAAATTTAGAAAACTTTGGTGTCTAAAGATTAAAGATTATTTGGGGCCAAAATGACGGCGATTTATTAAAATGTAAATAATTTTTTTCTCAGTGTATGATAGTTTACTGCCAGCCTCGTTGGGGGCATTTGATACAGTTCAAGTCTCTCATAAACTACAGTGGCTCACAGTTCAACTCGAGCATTGTCAAAGAAGAAAAGTAATTGCCTGCCATAAGCTAACCATTCATTATTTTTCAGAAATTCCAAAGACCACCAAGATGAATATATGCCCCAATAAACTGGGGTTTCCCCACCTGCAAGGTAGGATTATAAAAATGTTGCCTTCTTTGAGATGCAGATTTTATTTGGATCAGTCTAAATAAAATAATATATTTGGCGTATAAAAACTTAAATAAGGATGTTAATACTTAGTATGATATCCTTTAGCCTTAACAACTTCCCTTAACATATTATTCATGGAAGATACCAACTTCCTGTAGCTTCTGGGCTGATTCTGCTCCACTCATCCCGCAGATCATTTTTGAGGTCTTCTTTGGTGGATATGATCTGCTTCCGGATGTTATTTTCCAGCAGAGCCCAAAAATTCTCAATAACATTTATGCTCGAGTTGAACTGTGAGCCACTGTAGATGTTTGTCTTAACTGCTTGAGACTTTTGGATGTTTCGGATATTTCGAGACTCACTGGTTATTAAAACAAAGGATACGCAATAACATCATTGTTTTTACTTTCCCATGCAGACGTAAACTCGTTGACGAATAAATACATTGGCAAGAGAACATTAAGAGAACAATGCTGAAGATGAATAAAACATTCAGTTCACGAACCTGATGGTTCATGCCATAGCTTAAAGTATGCAAAGTATTATTTTATGCGTGTGCCTCAAAGTATGCAACACTTGTGACAATGACACGAAACGTTAAGGAAATATCACCATAAATTAGGATTGTCGCAAATGTTTGAAAATGTGCGGCACCAATTTAACGGCAACAAAACCACAAATTATACAACTTAAAATTAACTTGACCTATTTTTTTATATTTTATTTGAAATATGAATATATATGTGCATATGTGTGTACATATGTATTCCTTAAATGTGTCCATTAAAAAACGCGGGTGCTCTAATTTAAACATTGTGTTCGGCGACGTCAGAAGGCCTCGGTGGCGCAGTAGGCAGCGCGTAAGTCTCATAATCTTAAGGTCGTGAGTTCGAGCCTCACCCGGGGCAGGTAACTTTTTGTTTTTTTTATTTCTTTTTGCTTCTAATAATTTGCACATAGTTTTTTTTTTATATTAGATAGTTGAGCGCACATTCGTAATTTGTCTTCGATTTGTCTTCCATTTGATCGATACATTATCAGCTTGTCGCAAATGTTTAGCTGATTCAAATTGGTATTCGCCCCCATTGGACTTTGTGCTGACTTCCATTATATCGTACGTTGTTTAGATATCAGTTAACTGTGCCTCCCTGTGACGCTTTTCATAACATAAAGAAAATAAATATTTACACTTGAATACATATTGGAGCTATTGCCAAATATTTGTGAACTGAGGTAGCCAAAGACTGACTTCTCATGAAACGAAAGATCTTAAGTGAATATATATGTATGTACATAAATACTTATGCACGCCAATTGTGATACATACACATGTGTTTGTTATTTCTGGATAACAATTACTGTAATCATCTTAGCCAATTATTTACATATGTAAATATTTAATAATACTTTGCCGAATCGCCATAGCTCTCCCAATTATCAACACTTTAAATACTTTATATTTGCAGTAACATTAACAAGCCAAGCAAGAATAATCTGTACCTGAAGTTAGTTGTTCGAATTTTAGTATTGTCATTTTTAAAAAGCAACCAAAACAGAGAAGTAAGAATGTCTCTGTCCAAATGAAACGATATAATCAGCTGATCAAGGGAGATCAAGAGGAGGTGAACCTAACATGGTCCATCCCATATATTATCTGTATATTACTATATATCTTCGCTAGATTATTATATCTAAATTTAGGTAAGTTATAAGCTCAAAGCTCTATCTTTCCGGATAACGTTGCAGTCGGGCGTAATTAGATATTCGTATATCGAATTAGATACCGTACGTTATGTCGGCTGATAGCAGGGTAGGTGTGGCCAAGAAATACTGTCGAAGTTTGCCTTTCAAATTGCGTTAGATATAAGCTAGTTACCTTCCTTCGAATTTTGGTAGCTGTAGCTCTATTTTGAGTGGACGTGGCTGAAAAAAATTATAGGGAATTTGGAATTTTCAATTTAATTCACATATGTGTATATAAACATATTTATGTATTTAAATTAATTATATGTATTATTAAAATAAATAAAATTAGCTTCGCATTCCGAACATCTCAAAAAGTTATTTTCAGATAGAAAGAAGTTGGGAGTCATTTGATTATTGTTGGTTAAGTGTGGCTCACTCATATCAGGGGCAGGTCTCGACTGATACAAGTGTATATTTTAAGTCTACTTTGTCGCATTGCAGACCTTTAGCACCTTTGCGAATATTGGCACAAATTCATTTATATGAACACAAAAATGATTAGGAGACACACCCACTTTGGTCTTTGCACCTAATGTCAAAACAGCAATTAAGATGTCGGCTTATCAACACCAATTTTATGTACGGCTCGTTCAAAGGTCCCAAAACAAATGGCATGTTTTCCATTATTCACTAAAGCCGCCGCCAAATTGCCAGCTTACCAAGGCCGCACAGAATATGTGAGAGTGCTCCAGTCGAGAGAGAGTTCGACTCGCAGATACCCTGCACCTTCACCTTTCCAGGGTATAAAAACGTTTAGTTTCACTTTATGTGGCTGAGTGTTCGATTAGAAATAATTAACATGCATTTGGATACAACACTCTTGGATACGAAATTCAAACTATAAGCTATATGCTAAAGTTGCCGGAATTCCATCGAAATCTGTGTTTCGCTACATATCATATGTATGTAGACATAGTATGTATATATGTATGTAGAATATGCCAACGCGTGGTCTAAAGATCTGCGATAAGTTTGCACTCGAATATGTGCGATATTCAATTTGCTTAAGAGCACGACCCTTGGCAACGGAAACGGCAGCAAGGAATATTAAGCTATTTGCCAGGCCAGACAGACATCAAGAGCAGTCGCACAGTGGAACGAAAACACTTTGGAGTGTTAGCAAATGAGAACAATTCGATATTATATTTAATATAAGAATCACATCAGATTTACTTCATAGCTGCGATTTGAGTTCATTATTATTGTTTTCCTTTCTGCTCAGTTTTTTAATTTGATTATGATTTTGAATGGCGTGTGGCGATGACTTTGCTCCCTTGGCACAATTAACACCAACTGCAAAAACAACAGCAACAAGAGTTGAACTGTTGGACACTGTGGCTCATAATCAAATCAAATTGTAATCGCTCTTCCTATCGTAATATATTTATACATATATATATGTATATCTATATATGTTTGCGTGTGTGTTTTTGAACTGATAATCGCGCCCTTCCCGATAGTAGCAAATAACAATACGAACGGTAAAAAATAGCATTATCAGAACGAAAAAAATATATTTACAATTTTTTTTTTTTTTTACTTTTGCAGGAGGCTCATTTAATTTTGTCAGCAAGTTTGTGCCGGTATATACATATATATATATATATATATATACATGTATACATGTTATTTCCACAAATATATACCATGCGAACACATAAATATTTCAAACCATTTTCTTTTTCAAATTTGATCAAAGCTGCATCAAGTTTGCAACTGTAATTGGTACAATTTTGATAGGGCATTCAATCTTCGGCTTTTTCAAATTTTATTTCTTGGAAAATATTCGAGTCCAATAAGTGAATGCAAACATATGGACAAACATATCCGCAAATAGCAAAAAAAAAAAACAAAATGGAAATGAACAGCAGGCGACAGTGGCTATAACATAGGCAGATATAAAAAAGAAAAGAAAAGAAAATGAAGAAGTCGAACAGAAGAAGAAGAAGAAGCGATAGTCCAAAATAAAACGCATTCTCTTGCAAAGCGGGCCAAGCGAAAGCAAATGTTGTTTGTTGAATACGCGCTGCTGCTGCTGCTGCTGTTACTGCTGCTGCTTCTGCTGTTACTGCTGCTGCTGTTACTGCTGCTGCTGCTGCTGCTGCTGTTCCACATGTGAAATCAGACAGAGAAAGAAGCAGAGAGACGACGAGCGGTACAAAATGTCTCTATCTATGTATAGACGGGAGGCGCGCGCGCGTATGTTGCTTGTATGCGGGACTGTGTGCGTGTGTGTGTGTGTGTGTGCGTGTGCATTTGCGATTGTGGTATTCAATACTCAATACTATAATTTACAAATTTGTGTTCAGTTCAGTTCGCGCTGGAGAACGTTACGGAAAAGTCGTCGTCTGTTGTTATTTTTTTATTTATTTATATTTTGAATACAAGACGGAGCAACAGCCACATAAATTAAACGTATACATATATATACACACACATTTATATATATATATATAAACATATATATATATATGTGTAAATAGTGAATTCTTTTTGTATTTGCTCAAAAGTTTAGCATTGATTCAAATGATGTTGGCCAACCATTAGACGCCCTAAAATTAAAAAAAAAAAAAAACACAAATAATAATAATAAAAGCACGTGCGCAGCTGACTCAATTTGTGATTTTAGTATCCCACATAAACTATAGCTATCTATTATCTATCAGTTTCTGTGATTCATGACAAATTGTATTGGTGTTATCGGTGCACGTCTAGGAAGAGGAGGCGGAGGTGTCAGATGTCTCTTTGACCAGTTATCAGCTATCACAGAGCCGGTCAATCAATTAAACGCGTCAAGAGCTCTAAATTGGCTCATTGCGTTGGCGCACGCGGCTTACCACCTTATTGCCCCGCCAATAATTCACAGTTGACTTCACACAGTGGCTAACAAAAAGCAAACAACCTGGCGATTGCCTGCCTGCCTGCCTGTCTGCCTGTCTGGTTTCTTTTATTAGCCTAATCCAACAGTATCTTGGTGTCTTTATGGAGTGTGTGATAATGTGATGAGATATGATGCCATTAACTAAAGTTCATAGCGCTGAGCTTTATTTGCACAAATGTTTGCTCTCTGCTTAGCCTGGCTCACAACTCGATTGTCTACTGTGTCAGTCAGTTCATAAACATGTTTCTATATTGTACCGAAATGCGTATTTCAAATATTTCATAATCACAAAATACAAAAATGTTTCATTTCGCGGCAATCTCTGCTGATAATTATTGTCAGATCAAGCGAGAATAGAACTGTATATGTATATAGTTGCTTTATAAACAATCATAGAATCTTTGTGCCATTTTGTCATAGATATATACACATATTTGTGTATATATTAAATATGTTTTTGCTTTGCGGCTAGCGGTGATCGTCACCAGGGCCACTGCGTACTTCTTGATTGATTACTTTGGCCTGATTTCACGATTCGCGTTTCCCGTTCCAGTTTACAACTTACCGCTGTGAATGAAGTTCCCTTATCGCCGTTGAACGATCAGCAACCGACTTATTTGCCATTAGGGTTGGGAAAATAGAACATAATTGATGCTTAAGTAATGCTAAAGTATATCGTGGTAGTCATGTGTTGAGTGTAAATAAATATCACAATTCTCAAATTAACCATAAAAGCTTTCAGATGTATACTTAAGTTGCCACTATGCTCTAGGTGTGCTCAGATCTACACATTTTCAAAGAAATTATCAACAATAAATAACGTCATATCAAGTTTCTTTATGACTTTATCCCTTACAATGGTTTTGAATAACTAACCTATAGAGTAAATCTTTATTCCTGATCAGCAGTCTCTCTGTTTCCATGCCCACTTAAAATCTATCTTGCCAAATCATAAAATATATCTGTCTGTCAATACATATGCCTCAATCGTACCACAATACATATACTTGCGTCTATAAAATCGGTATCTGATATGAACTGGACGCGGGTGCACTAGGATTTGGAAACTTTCTCATAAGATAAGATAGCGGTTCTTTCTTGTTGCAATGCAATTCCTGTCGAGTGAATAGTTATCAAATTGTTATGATACAGCTGCTATCGAGTGCAATTTAAAGTTGAAAATTCATTCAGTTTAATTACTATGATTATGATTATATGAACTCGTCAGAGCTGATCAAAGCTCGACTCTCTCGGGTATCCGACTCGATAGCTCGGCTCGGTCTCGGTCTCGTTCAGCTTCGCTTATCACGTTGGACAATGTGCACCCTTCAGTTCAGCTGTGGCTTTATAGCAGTCCACACAACTATATTGGACCAATAAACTCTGGCCCAGTTCAGTTCCACACCCATATTCCGTATTCCGTATTACGTTTGCCGAAGTCCACATTCCATGTTACCATAAGAAAGTGGTGCGATTGAAGTTTACGATATATTTATATATGTACATATGTACATACATATATATTTATACAAGTGTATTATTTGATAATATAATATGGACGCTGGTCAAGTTTGACCGTTAGCAAGCAGATAAAGATGTGGACCTGGAGGAGAGGTGGAGCAGGTAATGTGGTGAAGAGGTGTGGCCTGAAAAAGCAGGGGGTAATTTAAAAGTGGAACTCTTTCTGGCTTATCAACGCGTGCCAATTTCAAATGTTCGATTTTGCCGCTTGTTGTTGGTTTTCTTATACGAAAAGCGGAAGATAGCTTTGACTCGATATCGCCGTCAATGGCATTTATGAGCGTTCGGACAGCGATATGTATTTGTGTACATATGTATGTATGTATAGGGGCTTATATTGCGGGGGCCTCAAAGTCGAATCACTATAGTCGATAAAAAAAATTCGGCGGATAAACTCGCCTTTTGGCGATAACAACAAGAGCAACGACAATTAATGAGTTCTTTTTGTTTTTTTTTTTCTCGGTTTTTTGTTTTTTGTTTTTTTTGGTTATTTGTATATAATGAGTGTTACTTTTGCTGTCGTCACGTTCTCAGATTAAAACCAACAAAAAAAACACACACAAAAAAAGGAGCAAGCCACATAACATTTGTGTTCAGTTCGATCAGAGGCCACCTTGAGTTCGGTGTGTTTGTTCCGGGCTCCCATAAGTGCACTGTAATTATTATTGTCGATTGATAAAAAGTAATGTGGCAAGTGCTACAGCTTAGAAACTATAATGTACTATTTGAAGTTGATCAAATAGTAACAATAATAATAATAATAGTAATAATTAACAAAATTGGTTTAATAAACTGAGCGAACTGACTAAGCAACAGTCTCTCTGTTTCCCACCGTTGTTAGTTCTAATAATAATAATAATAATAATAATAATAGTAATAATAATAATAATAATAATATTATTCGATTGCTATTTGTGGAGATACAAAGGGATGGCATTTAATCTTATCAGTGCTGATTTTGTTGTGTGAACCAGCCAACCCGAAGAAGCTTTTAATTAATAACGCGTCGATTTATTTTTATAGGCTTATCTTAGCTTGTTGAAGTGTTTCGACTTTTTGCACTAACATAATTAACTAACGGAGGCTATTATTTGCAGTTCGCCAGCGATATGGATAGAATTATATAAATATATATTAGCATATAAATAGCAATGGCAAAAGTATTCCCTATTGCCAGAACTCTCTCTTCTTGATCATTTAAATTTTATATTTAATTTGTATATACATATATATATATATATGTATATATATGTAGCAACATTTGGATGGCTATTTGAATACTCTGATAGACGAGATCTATCTGTCTAAACGAGACAGTCACAATGACTGGCACATTATATTGTTATGTGTATAAACAATTATTATATTAGACATCAGTTTGACCTTTTGGCCAGAATATGGACTTGGCTCGCTTTGCGTGCAATGTGCACCGCCTATCTTATCAATCTTTAACCTCTTGCAGACTCTAGCAACCAGTCAAGATCAGTGACCACCCAGTGATGCAACAATAATAAACCTTGCCATTAACGATGACTGATTACAAAACTGGCAGCACCAGCAGCCCGGCCAGCTATTATAACAACAACATCAACAGCAACAATAACAGCGGCATACTAAAAACGCCCAAGGAGCCAGCTCTGCAACAAACAGCAAAGTATGACGAGCAACCACCCAAGCAGACAACAACAACAGCTGAAGGAGGAGCAGGTGGAGGAAATCCCATAAAGAAGCAGCGACGGGACAAGAGCGACTTGGGCGATGATTTTGTGTCGCCCGATGGCGGCTGGGGTTGGTTGGTGGCCATCGCCAGTGGCGTCAACATTGTATGTACACAGATCAGATCAGATCTCAGATCTCAGATCTCAGATGAGATGGAGACTCATGATGCCAACCATTTATCACTACTGAATATTTGTATTTATTTGTTTTTCCAGCTTGTCACTTTTGCTTTGGCCCAACAGTTTGGCATCATCTTTCGCAGCCACTTCGCCAGTCTGGGCCTCAGCAGCTCCCAGCTAACCACCATTATCAACACCCAGGTCGCTGTCTCTGCCTTCACGGGTGAGTTCTCAGATCGAAACGAATCTTCGCAGCAACAAATCAGGGACCAACTTCAGTTTCAAGAAGACATTTTTATCGGCAATCAAAACTTTAGTACAAATTTATAAATATGATGAAGTAACCCGATCTTGATAGTTGAACTAACTAGTGGGTTGGATAACATGATTAACCAAAAAAAAAGTTGTTATTACAAGAACTCATCGTTCTATACTATATAGTGGACATAGCTAATGATCCTGAACTAGACTATTTATATGCATATGCAGTTCCGGAGTTATACAAGGGTATAATAACATATCATTTTACATATCTTCCTAATGATGATGAAATTGGTTATGGAAGTCGCCAAAATTTCAAAACCAAGAATAAACCAGCAACTAGAATATAGATAATATATGAGTATTAATAATGAAACTTGAAATTAGAATTATCAATAATATTGAATTGAAGCCAACTCCAAACAATCACTCTAATCAATCTCAAACATTTGTAGAACGAATTGGGAATTAATTTTTAAAATATGCCAATTTCGCAAATTTTCGTTTGTATTTAATAGTAATTTTTGGATTCTAGATTCTGAGTTCTATATATAGTTTGAGATATGTTTAAATACTTGTCTTTCTATATTAATTACCAAATCCAATTTTGTCCACTTCGTCAGGTCTGCTCAATGGTCCCATGTTCCGTCGGTATACGTTTCGAGTGGTGGCGCTGTTTGGCTCAGTGCTGACCTTTGTGGGGCTCTTCTGGATGTCATTTGCTGGCACGTTCACCACATACCTGTTGAGCTTCTCAATACTATATGGGTTTGGACGTGGACTGACGGTGTCTGCCTCCTCGCTGGCGGTCAACACATATTTCAAGGTGAAGCGACGTACGGCAACCGCATTTCAGTTCGGTGTTGCCGGTCTGGGGCCGATAGTGTGCCCCTACTTTGCCACCTACATGCTGAAGCAGTTTGGTGTCCAGGGCACAACGATGCTGTTCGCTGCCGCCTCGCTGCACACGATCGCCTGTTCGCTGATCTATCAGCCGGTCAAGTGGCATGTAGTGAAGCGGGACAAGGATGCGGAAGCGTTGCAGCCCCCAAAGACGCAGGCGAATTTGGAGGATGAGGACAATGATATCATCAAACATGTCGTCGAGCCAGAGACGCCGGTGTTGCCACGTGCCAACGATGGCTGGTTTGGATCGCGTGCCTCGCTCAACAGCGCCGGCACAAGGAATCGACTCAACACGTGGGACAAGCAGCAGGCAGCTGAGCATGGTGCTGCCCACATGGAGCTGAGACGTCTCAGTAGTCGCGACTCTGGCGGTCGGAAGCAGCGCAGCATCTCTGTCAGCCACAGCATCAAGGAGGAGTCACATTCCCTGGCCAACGACGAGACGTCTGATTATGAATATGAGAAGCAGCCGGCTGACAAACCGGAACAGCAGTCATTAAACACATATCCACTGCTGACGGCGAAGGCGCAACAACAGTTGGAGGATGAGCGGGAGTTGATGCGGCGAAAGAAACTGTCATTTTTCCACAAGATTGTCATCTTCTTCGATTTAGATCTGTTGCGCGACATAACCTATGTGAATCTGGCCGTTGGCATCACATTGATTAACTTTGTGGAAATCAATTTTGCAATTCTGACACCGTTCATTCTCAGTGATTTGGGCTTCGATTACAAAGATATTGCATTTGCCATGTCCCTGCTGGGGTTCTTCGATTTGGTCATAAGATTCCTCATACCGCTGATCATCGCCAAGTTCAGTTGCAGCAATCGCACCTTCTTTGTGGTGGGCATACTTGGCATGTGCTTTGGCCGCGTCCTGCTCTCGATGACCAGCGATTTCTATGTGATGGCTGCCATCTTTATCTGGCTGGGATTGAATAAGGCCTTCCGCACCGTCTTCTGGTCCATTATAATACCCAGCCATGTGCCACTGAAGCGTTTACCCGCCGCCGCCGGCCTTCAGCTGCTGATGTCTGGAACATTTTCAATGGCATTCGGACCCATAATCGGTGAGTGTGGAATGATTTGCTTTAATCTCTGTGTTTTTTTTTGTTTTTTTTCTTTCTTTTGCATGTCTTATTGTTTTACTATTTACTAACAATGTCAACATTTTAACATTCCCCCTCACACACACACACACACACACACACACATACACTCACATCCATCACTCCAACCAGGTCTGATACGGGATGCAACCAGCTATGCCTTCATCCTCAACTGTTTCAATGCGCTCAACATAATGGCGATTGCCCTTTGGTATCTGGAGGATTGCATCCGTGCCAGAGGAAGGATTCAACAGCCCAACAGTCCAGCAACCAACACGTAACCCCTCCAACCCATCCACATAGCGTCGTATAGTTAGTCGACATTAATATTTTTTTTTTTTGATTTGACTTCATATTATTATTATGATTTAAATACGTGTTTTTTTTTTTATTGTTGTATTTTTGTTTGTATAATGTATTGTACATTTTTGTATATATTTGAATGTAGCAAATTATGTTTAATAATTATAATAACTCTTAATAATATGCGTAAGCTATCCAATTTCAAAAACCGATTTTATTTTATTGTATTGAATTGAATTGAATTGAATTGTGTGGTTGATGCTTAAGCTTCGATACTGACGCGTGCGCCAATCAATTTACAATTGATTTATTCACTCGAAATTGATGTTGATACCCTACAGTCCGCAAGAGTATTGCGACAATTGAAAACACTTTGTAACACTACTTGTGGAATGGCAAAAACTCGACGCTTCCGACTTGAACAAACACAAATTCGATTTGAAATGATTTTGAGCAACTACCGGAAAAACGAATATCTTGAAATTAATATTGTGGACTAACTTAAAATATATATATACAATATGTATTTTTGATTGGGAATGTTTTTACTAACCTGCTCAAGAATCTTTTACCTCTTACAGAGGTTAATCTTGCAATTTACTATCCCAAAGTTATGAAACCAAATAGTATCTCGAAAAGGATTTAACTTTACCCTCAAAAATTGTCGATTGAAATAGTTTATAGAGAGGTAACTTTGGTATACTACGGAGTAGGAAATAGATTTTTTGTGCGATTAGATATATTTTTATTTATTTATTTATTGATTTAACAGTCAATAAATATGAAAAAAAAATACAAATTTGAAATTAATATCAGATATTATAAATTATAATCCACACCTGCTCGAAGCAGAAACCTTGTCATTATTCAATAAGCAAGCGTATATAGTCCTCGGCTTGATCTTCATTCTCATCCAATCTTTTTATATTTCTAGTAACACACTTCAAAAAGGAGAAACCATTTTTGAACCATGCCCTCTCCCATCCCCAAAAGTTGGTAAATTCTATATCTTCCACAATTTAAGACCAAACGTTATCAAACTGAAAGACAGATTACTAGGAACCTCCTCCAACCCATTACCAGCTGAGAGTGTATTTCCTAACCGGTGTTTGCAAGATATGGTGATTAATGCCGGCGACTCCTCATCGGGCGATGTGTCATGTAACTGGCGGTAATTGTATAGCGTGGCAGGCAATGCCACAAGTAACTAACAATGTTGCGAAATACGTATTTTGCGTGTGCGTGTGTGTGCGTGAGTGCGTGTGTGGAACCGTACCGAACCGTGCAACCGTCCTTTGACTGCTTTAGAGAGCTTCAGCCGTGCTGACCAGCTGGCCTGTCGATCATCATAAACCGGTTGTCAGTTGCCAGTTGCCAAGTGCGGCTTGTAAGCTGACTGAACTCGGCCAATAAACTAAACGTTAAAATGTGCATCCTGATGCGTGGCAGCGACAGGCGCAACGTGGCAGTTAAATTAAGAATTTGCATAAATGCATTGGCGAATGCAAATGCAAACTGCGGATCCACAAATAGTGCAAAACTAAAACTCAACCAACCAGACAATCAGTGTCCAAGCAGACCAGGCTATTTCCAGTCGTATTTAAGTAATCAAAATCAACATTGTCGATTCGCTCAGAAATCGACCCAATTTGACCAATTATTTTACTTCATAAAAAGGGTGTATCTGCTTTTATCGCCAAGTCACGAATGAATCAAAGAGTTGACGACTATGCCAAATTGAACTATATATATAAACCTGTTAAGTCGAAAAATGACTGAGCCAAAAAAAAAACCTAAACAACTTCAGCTATGAGTCAAGTGCACAGTCCAAAGTAGAAAACATGAAGTGGCCTTTCGTAGATAACGCAGATTGACGAAAGAACAAAAACAAATTTTTAATATTCGAAATTGTACCAAGAGAAAAGTAGAATTTATATTTTAATTGATATTCAATGTTTTCCAGAGTCCAATAATATTTTGTGTTAATAGTTATGTTATACTATTGAAATTCTAATGCGACACAAACTGAAATTGATTTGTAGCACTTTAACTTGGTTTGAAATTGATTGTCGTTATCAAATGAATTTATACATATGTATGTATGTATGTAAGTGAGGCGAAACACGCAAAAACAGTAAAACCTACAGACTACATACATACATATACTATATATATACTATATACCAATTAAATGATTACAAAGCTTACATAAGTATAAGCTATATATTAATGACCCATAATGAATGCGAAATAATAAAAAAAAAAACAAATATTATAAATAATTAAGACAATGAAAATGCTATGTGCAAAAGCCCGCTTAATCTGGCTAATACATATATGGGAGTAGCTATGTACAGTAGCAAATTTAGGCAAACAGCACGCATATGAACAGGTAAAGATACAGATGTAGCTAAACAAATTTCAGACTTGATTAAACGAGAGTTGTTCAAAAACTAGTTCATTAAACCATATACTACAAATTTTCTTAATTTTTTTATTTTTTAAATTGTATCTCTATTTTGTTCCTATTAAAACAGGGATTATTCAAATTATAAAATGTATAAAAGATCCACTCTCGGATCTGCAAGCGGACCGAATCATTGTTAATTGACTTTTTTGTGCTAAGTATTATTGCTATCTAATATTCTGAGTTCCCATTGTGAAGTATAATATATGAATGTTGATTGTCATCCACGCTTGCACATATGTACATACACATTCACACCGCACACACACGCACACGCTTTGCGATAATTGCACACTATTTCCTATTTATATATACATATATATGGCTGTATTTACTATCTAATTATCTTGCTTGTTGTGTTCGCCAAAACTAATGTTATATCTGTTCTGAGGCATAGCAAAGCACCTGTTAACAAGCGCTGACGATTGAAAGAGAACGGAGAGGAGAGTTAGCGAGAGAAAGAGAGAAGAGAGAAGGGAGAGAGAGAAGCCGCGAACGAGAATCAGTGAAAACTGAAAAGCGAATGAGTTATATCAACGCGCGCTGAGTTGTCATCAGTCAAGCCATGCTCAGAGCTAATCGATAATAAATTGGCGCGTGAGAAGTTACACGTCTCTAACAACTTATAGAATACTCATATATATACATACAGTGGCGGACACCTTATTTTGAATCCATGTGTATTGTAAGGTTAGGCTTTCAGTTGCGTCACTTGTTCACTAGTTTCTTGCATAATTCAAAAATTGATCAGAGCGCTACGAACTCTAAAGTTGCTATAAGCCATATCGAATCGAAATGATAAGTACAAGTGTATACTGTATATGTATGTACGTACATACTTATACATATGTTGTACATCGATAAAATCACTGTGTCGTTAATTATCCATCAATCTCTCGGTGAATCTACCTGATTTTTAATTGTTTTTTTTTCCTTTGGTTTTGAATTTTTGTGTTTGGCCGGATAAAGATTTATAATGCGAAAGATTTCGACAGCTGTTCAGCATTAGAATCAAAGTGCCGCTGCCGCAACCGCTGCTGCCCTGCTGCTATATCAGTATCAGTGTCAGTCGAACCGATCGTCGCATTAAAAAATTGAAAATGCCAACGTTAGCATGAATGTTTAATTGTTGCTGCTGTTGCCTTTACACATGTGCGAATCACAAACACGAAGATAGCGCTAGAGACCGAAATAGACACAGCGAGAGAGAGAGAGCGGGAGACGAATATTGAGAGAGAAAAGTGGTCAAGTGCATGGTCTTTGCAGACTACTAATCCCGGTTTGTCTGCTGCAGCCCACGCATTCGGTTAACAGTTAACGCTTTGCCTCCGCACCAATTGCTTTACTCTCTTTGCTCTTCTGATTTCAGTGCTCAAATTGAGAGTCAGTGTGTGTGAGTGTGTGTCTGGTGATAGCTAATAAACATGTTCAAACAACGCTATGAATACTCTTTAACTCCACCCTGTCCTCCACGTACAATACTATATTATTGGTCATTAATAAGAAAATAATCAAAATTCAAAATTACGATGTCCAATTCCATATAAAAAATGGCATATTTTATAAATAAAATGTATGGCATATGACATAATTGTTATTATATACACAGTGCATGTTCAGATGACCGGTGTCACTTCTCACTCAGACACTGTTACATACCTAACATTAGTTTGGCATGCTCGCCAAACCGCCGCACTTGAGAGTGTAGGGTATGTAGCTATAAAGCAGACGGCAGTATCTGCTGCCAAGCAAGTCGAGTGCTGGACGCCTAGCAGTTAACAACGGTACAGTCAGTTGAGCCAAAGAACCGTGTGTGTGTTTGTGTGTGTTTGTGCGTATGTGTGTGTGTTTGAGAATATATTGCCATACATCTGTATCAACATTTACATTTAAATTTACATTCTATAAGCCGAGTTTTTGTTGACACTCTAGCGCGCTCAATTAAACCCGTGCGCTCTTTTGTGCAAAATTCACCAAACGACAACTAGCCAAACTATTTTTTTCCTGTGTAGTCTTAACCAGTCGGCGTTTTTTATTTATGAAACAAAAAAGCGCCAAGCAAGTGAACAAAATAACGTCTAGTTTGACGCAGCCAATGCTGACGCCGATGCATGAAAACCGAAAAACTACCGTGTAAGTTAACCAATAGCAACAAGTGTTGATAAAAAAAAAAACCAAAAAAATAAATAAAACAAGCAGTCTGGCCTGTGGCATGCGCCCTTTGACAACGGGGGTTCCTGCAGGCTCAAGGCCTAAATTGAATTTAACCAAAAATGTGCAAGCAAAGCCAACAAATAAACCTGTTTACAAAATTGAATCATCAATATTTGTTTTGTTTTTGTTGTTTTTGTTGTTTTTATTAAATTACTTTGCGTGTGGTTTGTGCCCGAGGTGGAGTAGCGAGATAAAATGTGATTGCGAAAAGTGCATGCTAAAGCAAACTCCGGCGTGCTTGCAAGTCATCAACAGGAAACATGTTGTTAGAGAGGGAGTCCCATGCCGAGGAAGGATCAAGGCAGCATACAAATACGTTGCTTCAAAGTTTAAACATTCGGTTTTGAGTTAACACTGATTTTAAATATTTTAATATACATCAGTCCCTCTACCAGCAAACTTATTTAACAACCACAACTACACTAACAAAAGTTTATTGCTTATCTGTGGTGTTTTTTTTTGGTTTCACCTTTTGGCAAGTTAATAATAGACTTTCTGATAAGCGGAAAGTATTCAAATTTCTATAGGAATTTATAATGTGTTATTGGCTCAAATCCAAATTTCAAATCTTAGGCATCAAACATTTTTAAATAATTTTATAAATGATTTAAATCAGTTTGGTTAAATAATGCTTGCATGCATAAAAAAGAATGTTTGTTTGTTGTTTAATATGTAGATTTGTATACACCCATTAAACTAAAACACAAGTGGCTCGTTTTTCTGCCAGTGTACATAATACATACTGTTTTTAGTTAGTCGGACCCGAATTTAGTTTATCAGTCTAGTCTGGTCACTGATATAAACAGTATAAATGTAGTTTTTACTTAAATTTCGAACGGTTAAAATATAAGTGAGGGGGATAGGAAGGGGAGAGGGCACTTATCGCTAGAATTAAAATCACTTTCAATAAACATGCCAATCGATAAGTCTCTAGCTTAAAGATAAGCAGGCGTTGGCGATCAAATTCGTTAGTAATTACGCTCTCCTATGGATTATGTAGATGTAGATTGTATACATGTAAGGGAATTTCTCTCAATTTATCTGTCAGTTGGTGGATCTCGTTCAAATCATGCTTGACAGCTCACCCAAGTGGAATTAGCATTGAATGATGATGGGGTTTTCGGTTCTAGTCGATCTCAAGTGGCTTTTTGGGCTGGCTGCAATACGGATTGGATTTCACTTGCATTTCCTTTCACAGAAACACTTAACGCACCGCACACACACTTTAGCGGAGTCAAATTGAAGTACGTGAGTTTATTTGGATGGCTGCGCCGAAAACCAAATTCAAAAATTCTGCCTTAAAACCCAGAAATAAAGTTGACTTGAAATGCGCATTAAATGCATAAGCAAGCATTTGAACCAAAAAAAGAAAAAGAAAAAACCCAAACTCCGGGACGAGGTATAAAGGGGCGCGACACATGTGAGAATGTGTCGTGTGTTGGGATTATTTTGTGGCAACCTTTGTGTGCAGCTGTACTTCAACAGCAATCAAATAAACTGAACACACGCAGCGAGGCAAGAACAATAGTCCGAATGCAGCTAAATATAATCTGGAAACATAAGGCATAACCAAAATGTCAACGGCAAAACACGCCTCCTTATGATCAATGGCAAGAAATGTTTAATTAAATGCATTTCTCTTACATACAAACGGCAGGAATATGCAATCCGGACTTCAAACAACACCCACGACAAAGAGACAGTGAAACCTTCGGAAGACAACGTTTGAAATAATTGGCATGCAATACCTAGCAAAAGAAAATGCAACTGGGATTTGCATTTGCATGTTGCATGTCATGTTGCGTAATTAATAGGTGGGAACATGAACCCATTTTATTGAATCACATTAAAACCATTGATGACAGTGCAAATTTTTAATTTTGTAATTTGCTCAATGAACCATCATTAATTTGAACAGTCGATAGAAGTTAACATCTGTGTGTTCCCATGAGTCATCGCAGTTGCACTGGTGTCATAAAAATTATTCGAATCTATGTAAGGGCTCAGTTATAGTTATCTGATCCAATAGTACAGTTTGGTTGTGGTAGCAGCGAACGAAACAATTGTGTAACTCTGACTGGACAAAAAGCACAGGTCAAGATATTTATTATTATTATATTACTGAAGGATTGTGTTTGTTAGATCAACGATCTATAGATTTGATTTGTTCAACAGTAGGTGTTGTCTAGACACGAGTGGTAAACGGTCAATTAGTACTTGCCACCTCGACTAAACAATTGATTGAGATTGAGCACACACACACACACACACACATATACAGAAAGAGAAATGTGTGTGTATCTGTGGCTGGTTGATTCCCACGTAACCATCTACTTTGTTCTTCCACAAACCAATAAGCGCTCCATTAACTGGGCAGTAACTTGAACGCATATCTATGGGCTTTAATCAACACTCATTGACACAATTTAATTGAATGGCATTCAAAGGGAACGAAACACAATTGTCTTGCCATTGGCTGGACTCCTCGTACACTGAGCGAAAAAACAAAACATAAAACTGTGAAATGTAATTGCTAATTATAAATTGATTTTCTTCAGACACAATCAAAATGCTGATCGAATTGCTTGATTCTTATATACACCAATATAGAATTTTTGCATATATATTTGCTTATGTAACCTTTAGCGTACTATTATCGCTTGGTGCATATGTATAAGGATGTAGATATATGTGTATATGTATGTGAATGTGTATATAATTAAGAAATTGCGCCGCCTGATTAATCTCAATTAAATGGCGAACAAGCTGCCAGTTGATTGGCGACAACACAAACGAAACCTCAACTTCCTCTTCAAGCGCCGGACACAAGAGGCATGCATGTGCATGCATCAACACACACACACACGCACTCACACACACGGACACACACTAAATTAGACATCTTTAAGGTGCGCTCCTCAACATCATTAGATACACCTGTGCAACACCTTGTACTACTGCAGTATATACCTCTAAGTGTACAAATATGTGAACTTGAAGAACAAGTGTTTCATTATTTGTCTTCGTGCTCCGTGTTTAATGCTGATAACACTCACACACACACACACACACGCGCGAGCACACACAAAGAGTGAGGGAGAGGGAGGAGTAAGAAAGTGATGTTAAAGAGAACGACATAATCAATAGCGCCGCCATCATCAATGCCTATCTATCTACACATGTATATCGATGACTGTCTGTGTCTCTGTCTTATCTTTGAATGAGTCGACAGCACAGACTAATTACCTTAACTGGTGCACAGAGTGAGAGACAGAGATAGAGAGAGAAAAGGAGAGCTTGGTCGATATCTTCTTCGTCTTCTTCTTCTTCTTCTTCTTGCTGTGATTTACTTACAAAACACATCTGTTTCAATGCATCACTTCAGCTAGTGGCGCCTCTTCCACAAATGCATTTGTTTACATTCTTAATTAGTCTATAACTTAATTAGCATCCATCATCAAGTGGGCTTGCTAGCTTCAAATCGAGTTTGAGAATTGTGGATATCAATGGTAATTGAAAACTAATTTCATTTTAATCGTTGCTTCTGCTCTGGATCAAATAAAAAATCTAAATATGCTTACTCAAATATGTATTCTTGTGAGCGTGAATGAAATCACAGCATGTCTGTTAACCGTTAGCCGGCGCTACAGCTACAAAGCTTGCTAGTAGCTATATATGTATGTAAATGATCACGATTCGATATTTCTATATACATATATGTATATTGAGAACAATCATTTAATGCGATGACGATGGCTTTCTGTTATTTGTCATGCTAATAGGAGCGCGTTTATTATTACTGTCCACGCGGCATGACTTGCAAAAACAGCAACAAAAAAAACAGAAAAAAAATGTTATCACGCTATGGCGACGACAAATAACAAATCACATATGCGGCAAGTTTAGACTGAAAACCGGTAATAACGATGACGAGGAAGACGCTTTTTAAGTAGTATTATCTCTATTTATTTTTATTTCATTTAATTTTTTTATTTTTTTTTTGCCAGTAATGGTAGCTACGAAGTGTGTGTCTTAACTCGTCTTTGGTTGGCTAAGCGAAAGTTTTGACATGCACACAGATCAGGCAGCAGGCACAGCACCATCGTTGATCGATGCGGAGCTGTTAAGTGCTGCTGCTCCCTTTCTTAGTTCCTGTTGCGATCACTGCTTCAATGTCTCGCCAGACAGCATGCGTGGACTGGGTGGACTGGGTGGACTGCCTCCTGACACTGACACCGACAACGACACCGACAGTCTCTTGGCACTTGAATCTCTGACAGCGGGCGTCAATTTATGGCACGCTTCGATGGAGTTCAATGGCAAAAACAAGACGGTTGACGTTCACCATCTCAATCTCAATCTAAATGAAGACATCCAAGTGCCAAGTGCCAAGTGCCAGCATTCAGCATCCAGCATCCAGTGTTATTGTCTGTGACACTCAGTTCGTCTCCGAATTATCGCTGCATAAATAGAAGCCAAGCACTCCCAGCTCCTCTTCCTCTTTCATCCTTCCCACATTTTAGTCTCTTCATTATTTTTACAACTACAACCAAATGACTGCGAAACTGTTCCCCTGCTTTCCTCCCGTCCGAAGTTCTGTTCTGGTTCTCGTTCTGGTTTTGAGTTTTGAGTTTACGACTGTTCCCGTCTGTTCCCCTGTTTGGCCGTTAAGAGGCCAGCTCGATGGCATCGGAATGCATTGATCCCGCTGAACCGGGCACACCCGCTAAGTGATTTCCTTTTAGTTTTGGTCTCTTGCAGGAGTCTCTTCTACTCGCATCGTCGTGTTTTGCATACAAAATCGCTAAAGTGATTGCCGCCTTTTCTAGTCTTATGTCGCGCCCGTATATGAAAAAAGCAACCACAACAAAATAGAAAATATATATATATGAGTCTACGATAGACCCGCCCCTAATATGTACGGGATGGGCAAACGTTGTCCCGGCTGCAATGCCAATTAGCAATTAGAGCATTATCTAGCATTAGGCAGTCATAATAATTGGGTGTGCCATGTCGATGGATTCCTCATTGATAGTCCACAATTATCCAACACAATCAAATGGCGACAATATCGAACAACTATTTCGTCTATAGCACTTCAAGACAGATTCTAAAACGTTCATCAATTCACATAATCACTTAAATTGCTCTGGAAATTCGCATTGGATACAGATACTCAATCGCTTATCGATATGTCAGCATAAAGATCTTGGCCTCAAAATATGATTTTACCTGGCTTGTTGCGAGGCACTGGTTCTATCGCATCAGATCTAAGATTAAACTAATAATTATGCAATTGAGCAACCGTAAGAGGGTATTGATAATAGTATTAATTAAACAGAATATATAAGCGGAACAATGTGATGTATATTCAAATAATATAATATACGTAATTGCGACTTTGCTTTAAGTATTTCATACATTTGCGTATATACTTAATCAGTTGCTGAGATCAATATAACCAAATCCCGATTCGATCACTAACTTAACTTGACTTTAGTCTTTTACAAAAATACCCAGAATTGCTATATGGTTGTTTTTAAGCTATCGTTATCGTTTTGCATAACCGGATTACAGGAGCTTCTGACATCAGGCCGCCACAAACATGGAGAAGTCAACGCTCACCCAGAAGAATTACGCAAGTGTCTACAATGAGACAACGAAGCCAAGGAAGCCGAAGCGTCGCGACAAGAGCGATCTGGGCCCCGATTTTGTGGCGCCCGATGGCGGCTGGGGTTGGGTCATCTGTCTCGCAGCGGGCTTCAACAATGTGAGTAGCTAAAGGTGATCCAAACGGATAAAGCAAGCAATCCAATTGACAATCACTGGCATCCCCAGTTCTTTATGTTTCCAGCGCTGCAGCAGTATGGCCTGATATACAGGGTGCGCATGACATCGCTGGGATTTGATGCCAAGGAAACGACAATCATTGTGAATGTGGTGATGACCCTCTCCTCGATAGTGGGTAAGCTGTGCACACCATGTTATAAGTAGAGTAGTATATATATACATATATAGATATACTATATAGAGTACATATGTACATGTTGTATACTACCTGCTAAAAAATATTAGCTGTCATTGGAAGGTGAAACCGGTTAGCACCTCTCGTCCTATTATACAGACTTAATAGTAAAACCAAATATCATTCATTAAAAATGATAATCATGGATTAGTGGAGCTCTAATTGGGGCTTAATCTGTTCCCGATTATTAAATACATTGAACATACTTTATTCAACGGTCTCATAATACAATGGTATTAACTCAATATTTAAAAATACGATTCGATTTCTTATAAGCCTCTTCAGATTGATAAGATAATGTCTTTCGATAATTTCGTCAGCCTATATCTCCCGCAATTTTAGAGATTATGTTACTTACAAACTTTCTGAGCAATTTAATGATTATTCAACCTTGCAAAAAGCAATACCCAATTGACTTGCAAAACTATTAAGCATAATGATTCGATATTTGTTAACATAATTATAAATCGAATTTTGCAGGTATTTTCAATGGCGCCATTTTCCGACGGTTTACGTTTCGCCAGGTGGCCATAACGGGTACATTTTTGGGCTTTCTGGGAGTCTTCTTATCGGCCTTCTGCACCACCGTGTGGCAGTATATTGTTTGTCTGTCCCTCATCTATGGTACGGGTCTCGGCATGGCCATGGCGGCCGTATCTCTGGCTGTAAACACATACTTTAAGCTGAGTCGACGACGCGCCACTGGCTTCTCGTGGACAATAACGGGATTGGGGCCGATTATCTTTCCGTATGTGTCCACTTTTCTGCTGGATTACTATGGCGCCCAAGGCACCATATTGATCTATTCGGGCATCGCACTGAATGCCGTACTCTGCGCCCTCACATTGCAGCCGGTGATGCGGCATGTGCTCAAACCGAAGAAGCCAGACAGCGATGATGAGCAAAAGGAGCAGCCGGAGCTAGTCGAAGCTAATGGGAATCTGCTGACGCCAAGCACTGATCCATGGTGTGACTATGAGTGCAAGTACTGTCAATATCATAAGCGCTCCAAGCGTGGCATCTTCTCATCACAATATTTGTTCATTGACAACGATCTCGAGCATCCGCTCTATGAGATAACCGATCCCGGAACACCAATGTTAGCCCGTGCCAACGATGGCTGGTTTGGATCGAAGCTATCGCTGGCATCGGAGCGTCGCCAGGCGCTGTTGCGTCAGGCATCCGTTACAGTTTCGGCGGCGGCGGCGGCGGCAGCAAAGGGTAGTCGCGAACATCTGGACAGACCGGAGGAGGCCAGAGAGCTGACAGATCGGAACATGACGGCTGGGACTCCAACTGCTTTGCCCAAGTCAAATTACTTTCATCGCGAACGCGACGACATCGTTCGATACGCGAGCAAGTCGAGCATCTATTCCCAGCACGGCGGCGAGGAGCTTCAACGGTGCACCTGTGCCGAGGACAAGTTGGTGCTGCAAAATTCCGCCGAAGCGCTGCGATTGCAACAGATGGTGCTGGAAGCCGACGAGAAGGCCGAGGAGGAGGCCAAGCGCAAGATGACCTTCCGTCAGAAGGTTACTAAATTCTTTGATCTCGATCTATTGCGGAATTTCACATTCGTCAATTTGGTAATCGGCATGAGCATCATGATGTTCGGTGAGATGAACTTCTCGGTGCTGACACCTTTCATCCTGAACAGCTATGGCTATACAGACAAACAATGTTCGCTAGCCATGTCCTTGCTGGCGTGCATGGACATCTCGGTGCGTTTCCTGGCACCGCTCTGCTTGGAGAAGGTCAAGCTGGATAATCGGTTGCTGTTTGCCTTCGGCATTATGTGCATTGCTGTGGGCCGTATCATTGTCTCAATGACATCATCTTTCGAAGTCATTATTGCCGTATTTCTGCTGATTGGATTTGGCAAGGGATTCCGCACCATATTCTCACCGTTGATCATACCCAGCTTTGTGCCATTGCGTCGCCTGCCCGCTGCATCAGGACTGCAGCTGGTCTTCAACATGTTTATCTCGATGGCCTTGGGCCCCCTACTGGGTGCGTATCAATTGCAGAGCTTTTCTTCTTCTCTTTGAATCCTTCTAACTTTTTTGTGTTTTTTTTTTTTTATTTTTCTCGGCAGGCGTTATCACTGAAGCCTTTGGCTACAGTGCCACCATCCACTCTATCAATTTACTGACAGCTATTGCCCTGTTGATGTGGTTCACCGAGTCAGTCGTGCGACGACTCATCGGCAAGCCCTATAATCCACCGGAACATTGAAGAGTTGGGCCATCATCTTTGGCATTGGAACCGGACTACTTATGCGGGCAACCAGTGTAGAATTAAGCAATTTTCTTAGACCTAGAAAAAGATTATAGATCTAGAATGCCATGAGCATAGTATTATCTTAACCGAACGTTCTTCGCTTCTTCATGTTGATTTGTTTGTGAGATTAAGTAAGTAAAGATACATTTTTTTTTATAGCTTTATTTTAATTTAAGTACACTAAAAAACGCTATTCCTAAGTATGCATGTATGTTTTCAAAAATAAAACTCGTAGTCAAGTTAGCAAAAATGCTCTTGTATCTTTTGGGTATGATATGGTCACACTGCATTTCGATTGGATATCTTTGAGTGACACACTTTGGTTGCTGCATTGGCTAAATTGAGCAACAACAAAATGTGGCATACTTTTGGCGGCACACAGGCGATGAGAGAAAAGGTTCTAACTCGTCCATATTCTTGCAAATTCTCGAAGGACATGATACGTTCGAATTGCCAGGTTCAGCTTCATCGAACTGTATTCAAGGAATATGCGATCATCTGGGAACCCAAGCACTTGTAAAATTATCCCTCGTAGGGCTAACGAAAGGCGGAAGCCACAAGCACGATTGGGATCGGATGTCCATTGGCCAGAACAAAAAGATTGACATATATTTCGACAGAACCCATAAGGATATGACCGAACTGCTGGAGATCTTTTCTGTTTTTAAAAATGTCCGATTTCAGCAGATTTTTATTGCTTCATTCGTATCTGCAGAAGAATTTTCGGTCAACCCTTGCAATTTCCAAGTTACGTACGATTTTTAAATTTTTTCAAATTTACTTGTCCCTATTCAAGTGCATCGAAGTGTACATATACATACACATCTGGACAGTAGAATAGGTGTGAAGACAATCAATTAGTGGCAAGCAATATGCATGACTGATTTATTAGTTTGTTTAATATGGAATTGTTTACATTTTGGCGAGTTACGTTTCTTTAAGCGTTGATACCAAACAAATTGATTTGATTTTCATCATTCCAGAGAACTTTGTGTCAGTTTTTATTTTATTTTTTTCCACCTTATGATCCGAACTAAATCGAATGATTTAAGAGCATTGAAATTAAGTAATTGTTAATTTCTTCGAGCTTACACTGTATCTTTTATCCGCAGCGCTGTAGAGATGTCCTTGGTCCTTTTGGTTTTCATTAAGAAACACTGTCGCCATACTTACAAATGAGTATATTGTATATTGGAAATGATATTCAATAAAAATGCACCAGTTATTGTCTTCGAATCTATTTTACTGTCCAGGTGTGTACATGCACATGTATGTGTGAGCTTGAGCACTCGATTACTGATAACAGGAGCAGCGATTAACAGTCGCGCTGTTAATTAACAGACAGACCTGCATGCATTGTCGTTCTGCCAGTATAGAGGTCTCTCAATTGTTTTTTGGTGTTGCACTGATTCGCCAACAGCCAATAGCCAACAGCATCGGCATTCAGTTCGCTTGAGCAGCTAAAAGCGTCGAAGTGCAAACAGCAAACCGCGAACAGCATACCATTAATTAATGGTTTAGTCATTGTCCGTTGAAAACCGTGCACCGCGATCCATTAATTGATAGCCAATTGAACAATTCAGATTGCAATTGGATTCGTATACGGCGGAATTCGAACTACGGATTCGACAGATTTGTTGTCTCGTTTGTTGGATTTTGATTTTTTTTTTAAAGGTGCTCGCATCTGCCAATGACAAGTGAGCACAATCCACCCCGCCCCCATCCCCCCGCACGCCAAGTGCGTGCGGCGACCTTGGACTTGATTGAGGTGCCAAAGTCAGAACCACTAAACGATGTAATTGCTAAATATTGTAACAGTGTATGTGCGTGTGTGTGTGTGTGTGTGTTGAGTAAAAATAAATTGCATAGGCAAAGGAAAAGCCAAAGACATATTTTTTTTCTTATTTTGTTGATTAGCCCCCCTCCACCACAAAGATGGCAGATCAGCTGCCAAATTTTCGCGATTACCAACACGATGAACCAAACCAATTCAAGAGTCATATATAATATATATGTATAAGTATGTGCTGTTAGCGATTACATGACGGCTAAAAAGGGATTAGCTGTAAACCGCTCTTATCACAAATGCCGCTAACTAACCGCTCACCTGTCGCTTTGTCAAAGCTTTGCTGTATTTTTATTTATTGGGACACTGGCAGATATTAATAAATAGGTGGAATTTACTGCCGGAGATAGTGACAGATTTGTGAATGTGTCAAAAAGGACCAACAACTACATATTCATCAACTAACAGCAACGCTGAACGCAATCTAATCAATCTTATCAGTTGGTGATCAACAGTTTTGCACACACACACACACACACACACACACACATAGACACATCTATAGAGAACAGTTGTTATCTAGTATTGAATCTACTTGCAAGCCAATTGCTTGCCTGCAGGTCAAGTATACCCACCTAGGGTAAATATTTACCAAATTTGCTCTATTTCGTTTTTGTGCAGTGAACTCACAGATAAATATCAGATCAATGATTTTTGCTATTATAAACTGCTTAGATGCAATCTTTGTATAATATAATAATACTAATATAATGCTAAAGATCGCTAATTGATCGTTATACCGATCTGAACAATACAATTATGTTGCTTATCAGAAATTAGCTAATACCAAGCCCGACATGGCTTCTTATCAGTGACTATGTGTTGACCTCTCTTTTATATTTCACATAGCACATATATATAACTATATACTATATACATATAGCTAATATATAGCAAGAAAACCATATGATTCAAACATGCAAATCGAAAACAGTTTGTTCGCTAAACCTAAGTCTGGTTCTTTCCCTCTCGTCCAGTAGTCAAATGAGCATGCTGATAAGCACTGCTCCAAATGATCCAAATATTTTAGCTATGGTTACCAAACGAGTCGGCCATGAACCCGGCTTCGCCGTACCGATCAACAGCAATAATACCGATAACAATAGCAATACCTATAGAGCCATACAACCCATAATCCATCTGATTCTCTGTTCGGTTAAGTTAACTTAATTTGCATCCCAATTACCAGTGACTGAAAATGGAAACCAAATCATATTTAGCACAACGCTCGAGTTCTACACTCAGCGAATAAAAGTATAAAGAACATCTTAGTTCCAGGAATGTTATGTATTTCAATGCTGATGTCATCTTTAAACAAGGCCAAATCAATAATTTAAATTCATTAATTAACAACTGCAACGTTTTACACATGTTGCAAGTACAGAAATGTAACAAGTGCTTTTTGTATTTGCAAAACTGCTTGTTGTTTGAATGTTTACATAATTTATGAATCTTAATATTAATATCAGCTAGGATTTATACCGATTTTAGAGAATTCTTCAACAGATTGTGCGTGAAGCATTGAAATGTCTAACAACATTATTTTATTCTTGTTTGTTAACTTTAGAGCCATCACAGGGATTAACAATATGACACCGCAGGAGAAAAAGGTGTATGGGGATACCACACAGCCGCTGCCGAGGCGTGTAAGGGGCTACTATAATCGAAAGGACAAGAGTGATCTTGGCGAGAGTTTTGTGGCACCCGATGGCGGCTGGGCGTGGCTGGTGTGCGTGGCCGCTGGCTTATCCAATGTAGGTAAAATCCAAGCACAATTACCACAAGTGCGAATGATGCAATCAATCCAATCATTGCCTTTTCTATTTAATAGCTTTCACTGTATCCATGCCTGCAACAGTTTGGCTTCATGTTCCGCGAACGGCTCATCAATCTGGGCATGTCCAGCTCACAGGTGACGGCCATAATCAATACAAACCCAGCAGTGTCAGCCTGTACGGGCCTCCTCAACGGCCCAATGTTCCGGCGCTTCACTTTTCGCCAGGTGGCCATGGCCGGCGCCCTGCTCTGCTTCACCGGCATAGCCCTCACAGCCTTCTGTGAGACCTTCGCTGGCTACATATTTGCATACGCTATACTATATGGTAAGTTATCACAGTCATCTTTCAGATATATCTATTATATTTTACTATCGAAGTGGTCGCTTTTAGGCTTTGGCATGGGGATTAGTGTGAGTGCCTCCTCGTTGGCCATCAATACGTATTTTCAGCAGAAGCGTCGACGCGCCGCTGGCTTCTCATGGACAATAACGGGATTGGGACCGATCTGTCTGCCATATCTGGTCACATTTCTGCTGAGCGTCTACGCTGTACAGGGAACCGTGTTGCTCTTTGCGGCCATTGCGCTGCACTCGTTTGTCAGTGCGCTAATTTATCAGCCAGTGCGTTATCATTTGGCGCCGGATATGGCGCCAACTCTCGCGCATGTAGAGCAACAGCAGCAGCTGGAGCCACAGGCGGAGATATTATGCGCCCATTGTGCGCAGCAGCGGAAGCGAGAGCCGGGCGGCATCTTCTCCAGTCAGTATCTGTGCCAGGACGATGATGCACTGAGGCCTGGGTACGAGATCATTGAGCCGGGCACGCCCATGTTGTCGCGCGCCAATGATGGATGGTATGGATCCAATCTATCGCTCAACCGCTCAACCGGACGCAAGCGATTTCGCACGGTATCCAGCTGCAAAGACTTGGAGCACACACAGCGATTGCATTGCCCGATCAACGAGGAGGATCAGCAGCAGGATGCGCAGCGAGAGTTCTTGCGGCCCAACAATTTTCGGCGAGAACGTGAGGAGTCCAATCTGGAGTCGAAGCTCGGCTGCACATGTGCCGAGCAGCGGGCTCTCTACGCATCCTACCAAGCAGCGATGCCCGAGCAGAACAACAATGACGACACGCAGGCAGCGCCAAGTCTGGAGAAGATGTCCTTCAGACAGAAGCTGGTTACGTTTTTCGATCTGGATCTGCTGAGGGATATTACGTTCGTGAATCTAGTTGCCGGCCTGACGGTCATCAATTTTGGCGAGCTCAACTTTTCAATCCTAACACCGTTCATACTAACTGACTTTGGATTTGACACGTCTCAGATCACCGTGGCTATGTCACTGATGGCCGGCATGGATATCACAATGAGATTTCTGGTGCCGTTCATTACCGAGAAGATGCCTTGGGATAATCGTGTATTTTTTCTAATCGGCGTCGTTGGCATCGCCCTTGGACGTACCATTGTTGCCGGCACCAGATCCTTTGCGGTCATCCTCTCCTGCTTTGTGTGGATCGGTTTGTGCAAGGGAGTGCGCACAATATTCTGGCCACTTATTATACCTGGCTATGTGCCATTGAATCGCTTGCCAGGCGCCTCCGGACTGCAGCTCCTCATCTCAGGTCTATTCACGCTCATCTGCGGTCCCTTTGTGGGTGAGTATCGAGCACAACAGTGTCACTCCATCATTTATTTATAATGAATTAATTTCTAATTTCAGGTCTTGTGCGGGACCGCTACAACTATTCGGTGACCCTGCACTGCCTCGACGCATTGTCATTTCTGGCAGCTGCCTCGTGGTCTCTGGAGGCGCTGCTGCGACGTCACAGAAGCAAACGGGTCAGTTGATCGATATATATATATATATATATATAGATATATATATATGAAGTTTTTTTTTTTTTAATATAAGCTCTATGTTAAACAAATTGTACTTATAATATGAAAGAAATACTCTACATATTAAACAAGTAAGAAAGCTGTAGTCGAGTAAGCTCGACTACGATATACCCTGAACCCAGCTGTTAAATATATGTGGGAAGGTCTTCAAGTGCACTCTTTTCTTACAGCAGGCACAGGGACTGCAGAGTAAAAGAACTAAGCCAGCGCGAACTGGCTGACAAATAAGTGCATTTACATACATATACACATATATTTTCTTACCTATACGATATGCATATGCATATTATGTATTAATTCGAAGATGCTGTCTATAAAATTGTAGCATTAGTCGTTATCGGAAATCGATATGTATCCATATTTTGGAAACGGAGGTTATCGATAATATAAAGCAAACTCGATGTGCGCCTGGTATTCGAGAACCTATATTCAAAATTTGAAGCCTCTAGCTTTTATAGCCTCTGACGGACAGACAGACGTAATGACGGACATGGCTAAATCGGCTCGGCTGTTGATCCTGATCAAGAATATATATACTTTATGGGGTCGGAGATGCTTCCTTCGGCCTGTTACATACATTTGCACAAAATCATTGTACCCTTTTTACCCATTTTTAATGGGTTCAGGGTACAAAAACCAAAAAATGAAATTATAAAGCTGGCCAAGATACCTCAAAACACTCTGATGAAATCTACTAATTGAAGGTATATACTTAAATGAATACTCAATATAATCTATAATTAGGTAAAGAAAATCGAAAAATGTGCAACATACTTTTAGGTTGAGACAAATGTCTACCACAATGAATTTTCTTGTCCGACTTCTTAGAGAGTTGCAAGGACATTGGCTACCGAACAGCATTCAAGGATTAGGAGGTCATCCACGCTTGTATAAATTTCATATGCAGGCCGAACGGAAAGTGAGTCCAAATCCAAATCCTTGTTTTCACCCAATATACGAGGACGATTAGGATGTCCATTGGCCAGTCGTGTCGTATCATGAAAATCTTTGAATGCAAATAGAAAGTTCTTCATAATGTGAGCTCAACAATGTGTGGCCTTCTTAGATCTTTAAGGATATGATTCAGTTATGACTAAAAAACCAATTCAATTTTTAGAAAAATATTCATATACCGGCCAAATGCCAGACTTGGCAAGGACATGATGCGTTAGACCCGCAAGGACCTTCTCTAACGAACAGCATTCTCAGGATTAAAGGTTCATCTAGATATCAAGTTCAGTCGGCTCAGAACACAAAGTTTTTCATGTCCTTTGTTAAAGGACCTTTGACACGGAATTATCTCTCCCTTTCCATCGTCCTTATAGTCCCTTTGCACGCTATCAATTGCATAAAAATAATACAACATGAGTTAGCAAAAAAATATGTTTATTAATAGTATTTAATTGTTATCTTTTTTTGTTGATTTGTCTTTAAGCTTAACGACTGCATATTTGCTTTCTCCATCTCTTTTTGATTTTACATATCTCTCTCTCTCTCGCTCTCTCTCTCTCTCTCTGGCACCCTCTCGCTCGTTTTCTATGATATTTACAATATTGAGTTAACGTATTATAAGTTAGGTATACAGTACAGTAAACTTGATTACAGATACATAAGTAGATATAGTTTAAATCTCTTAAATATTTGTTGTTATATGTTATGAAACATTGCAGCGACTGAATAAGAACAAATAAAATAATACAAATAAAAAAGCGAAGATCGACAGGCCGATATTTTGGATGAGCTCTCCAGCTGGAAATACATATGTTTCAGTTGAATTATAATTTCTTTTTCATTTTTCATTTTTCTTTTTTGTTGCTATATACACACGTTTTTGAATGCAGTTCGGAGAGCACTTTATGGGAAATTTAAAATTGCAATTAATTTAATTTTTAATTTTTTTTTTTTTGGTATTTTCTTTTGAATTGTTTTTTTAGCTTATGGACCCACGCAGAGTGTTGGACCCCCTAACCACTAGTTAGAGTATGTTTACATAGCTTTGGTTACAGTTGTTATTAATTTTAGTTCTTTTGATTTTTGGTATGTCTATGTATGTCTATGTATTTGCATTTGTTGTGTGGCAAAATTCGTTAGAAATGTTTCGCTAATACATTGATTATATGTAACTTGAGTTTTAGCTGGTATGTGCTGCATATATATAATGATAAATATATTTAAATATATATTATATATATATATATAATAACACTATGCAACAAAATAATGCGAATGAATAGAAATCAAAAATACTTTTTATGTTTGTATTCAAAGTCCATATAAATTGCAAAGATTTTTTGATAGCCTATTACTCGTTATTAGACAAATACAAAATAACAAATAAAAACAATGTAAACTACAAGAGATCGAAACCTGTTTGGACAGTGTGATTGAATTAGCCATTAAGTAAACATAATAGACAAATTCTGATTAAAATTAATTGTGATGCATTTTTTGGCCAACATGAAATACAATACGAGAAACCATGTTGCATAGTGTTGTTGTTACAGTTTTGTTGGTTTTTTTCATTAATTTTACTTCTTTTTTTATGGTATGTGTGGACAAAAAAAAAGTCTCGACAGTTGACAAGATGGCGCCGCTTAGGCGAATATGTCATAAAAGTTCAAAGGCGCTATGGCGCTTTAGCTATTGATCTATAGATATCGATTATATTATATTGATCTTAGGATCACGCCTAGAGCGTTTTCAGCATGGTCGCCTTGCTGGCGCTGCTCTTGTATGTCTCATAGGAGGCTGCCGCGGCGCCCACATGCAGCTGCGCATAGCCGGAGCTATTGGCGACGGCAGCGGCAACAACATCGGCGCCATTAACAACCGTCGGCGTTATGGGCTTGTGTGGCTTGTAGCGCTGCAGCATCTCGGCCGAACTGAGCTTGAGCGTCTCGCTCATTTGCGAGCGAACGTTCTCCATTAGCGTATCGATATCGTCTTTGGTGAGTCCTTCGGTACTCACTGGCGGCAGCGTGGTAATCACAATACGACCTGCATTCAATATCTTCTTTTTATCGTTGAGGAATGTACAATAGGAGCTGAAGACGACCGGCAGTATGGGTATCTGCTGGTCGATGGCCATATGAAAGGCGCCCTTCTTGAACGGATGCAGCTCACCGGTGTTGCGGCGTGTGCCCTCTGGGAATACCCAAAGCTTAATGCGCTGCTTCTTAATGCGACGATTCACCTCATTTAGTGTTTCCCGCGCCTTCTCGCCACGCACCCGATCAATGAAGATCAATCCGGCCAGCCAGGCGGCCAACCCAAATGGCCAGACATAGAAGAGTTCACGCTTCGCCACCACCGTGCACTTGTTCATCACATGCCAGATGTTAAACATGCCTAAGAGAATATATAAATTTATCAATTAGCCGAAACGAATAGTAAAGAATTTAGGTTGCACTTCTATTTCAATGGTGTAATTACCCAGAACATCCAGTGAGCTCTGATGGTTGGCCACGATGATGCAGGCCTGATCCTTCTCTAGATGCTCCTTGCCCCGCAGTTCCCAGCGCAGACCAATCAGCGCTGTGACGCGATGGCACCAGGTGCTCGCCCATCTGGAAAATGAGACGAAAATCAAAACAAATAAATAACATGCTCAGCAAGCTGTAAAATTTGTCTTATATTTGCTGCTGGAAACTATTGTTTTCCGCGAAAGTACTCGAAAATCAATGTTTGCTATTGATAAGTCAAGTTCGTAAACGAAAGCCTGATTTGCGATAACATTCAAGAGAGCTACACAAAATATGAATACAATGTCTTCATTCAACAACGTCGCCAAGTATAGTTAGGTAAGTATGAAGGTCTCAATGCGATTGTATATACAATGTGCAACGATTCTTATCAGCAGATAGGATGCCCAGTAGGTCGTGGGTGCAGTCAAGATCCATCAATCCGGCGACCACAGCAGTTTGTCGCCGCATTCGAACGGAAAGTGGAGCGTCCACAGATGAACCTGCTGCTTGGATGGGAATACGGACGGGATTGGGTCGAACAGCGCAATGCAACACCTTCTATGCGAAGAGCCGCTTCATCCAGCCCGACTACGACTGGTGGCTCAGGCAGCGCGCCGTTGTCCTTGATCATCGGAAACGATTCACACGTCGCCTGCAACCGCCAAAGATGAGCTTTAAAATGAGTGCATTTGCAGAATCCAGCAAGTTGCGACGACAGCAAACGAATTTGGGAAACATCAAAGAGATGATCTGTGGCAAGGTAAATGCAACCCATTACAACGTTTTAACATGTTCCTGCCAAAGTTAACTAGAACTTTAGTTGTTTGTCTGTATAAATGATTTACCTGATGAATTTTGTATGATTTGTTCAGCATTTGAATATGAAGAACTGTTGCAGCAACATGAGAAAACGTCGACTGAGTCAAAAACAAAAATGCTAAAAACGATTTTTCGCTTTTTCGCTGTCAACAAGATCAACGAACAGTGCAGCTGGCAATGGGTTGCACGAATCAAAATTATTGCAGCTTGTCGAGACGCGACCCTCTCAAGAGACAGAGACACGGAGAGAGAGACAGAGAGAGAGAAATAGATCTCATGTGTCAGTCAAGTATGGCGATCAGTAATTAAAATGCAAAATGCGCTTTGAAAGAAAAAATAAATAATTCAAAATCTAAGAAACAGATATATAATTTTTGTAAACAGATACCGCAAGGTTATATGGTTGAGTTTGTGGGGGATGGGGGGGTGGTAGGTAAAAGGCTAAGCTGTCAGCCAAATCTGATTACCATTTTGGGCTAAATACTTGCCATATTCAAATGCACAAGTGCAACAACTGAAAGAAAAAAACCCATCACGACACTTGATATCGGATTAGCCCTAGAGCCTAAGTCTTGATTCGAATTCTCAGCTGAGCTTTTGGGGCTATTGGGGACAAGAAATTTGACAGAATTATGCCACAGAATCATTCAATACGAGTGTTCTAAGTATCGCCGAATTGGTGCTGACAACAGATAGTCTGGGATACGATTGATTACACACATGGAATGAATTTTCAATTGCAGCTGGTAATCAATTGCAATTGAAGTGTCATCCAATATGCACGTGAAGGCAATCCCATCGACAGCAAATTGCGAACTGAACAAGTGAACTGGACAAGTGAGCCAAAATAAGCATAGGCAAAAGTGCGGGGAATCGGAGGGGAATGGAATCGAACAAAAGCCATCAGTCAGGTCAGTTGGGTAGTTGGGTAGTTGGGTAGGCGGTTAGATGACCTCGGATAATTGCCTGTTGGCATTGGCGCACAGACCGCCCAACAAGCGAACCCTATAATTAACTACACTGCGCAAAAAATAAATCAAGTAATGCGTATTTTCGAATTTTTCTAAGCCCACGGTTTTTCCATAATTATTTTGATATGTAAATTTGTTTCTTGAGTGTTCGATCATGATCATATCGAGCACATTTGTGTACTCAAACTGAACAAAAAAAAATACCAAAAATGTTTACTAATTGTCGAATTTGACACTTGTTGCAAGAAAAGCGTTGCTTGAATCGTACTTAACGGTTTGGAGTAGCACTTTGTCGAATGACAAATTGAGTATTTTTTTTTCTTATTTTTTGCCTTTGCAGTGCGTAAACCACCCCCTCCCCTATCGCAAGAACAACACCACCACCACCACAGCACGTGTACAAGTCTGCAGAGTTGCATGTGTCCTTCAATTGCCGCAAACACGAATATGGTCAACAAATTGAACACTTAAATGTTTGATTACAGGGCCGTTTGTATTTGTTTTGTTTGTGTTTGTGTTTGTGTTCTTTTTGTCGCCCTTCAAAATAGGTACAGGTGTTCTTGAGCTACGTCTGCAATGTGCTTATCAACTATTAATGGTTACATTTGAATGATTAGTTGTCTAACCAAATATCAGCCTGGACACACCGAGTGAACCAACAACCACTTTTAATTATTTATTATTATTGATTGAGCCGGACACTTAGTTAGTTCATTATTTATATTATTAGTGAGTTGGGCAATAAACGCAGTCATAATTGGTTAACACATGTAGGGAATACCACTAAGGAAAGCTACGCGATGGGTAAATCCTCATTTGATGCAAGAATTCAGAATTAGAATTCCTGATTGAATTAGACTTCCTGATTGAATTAGACTTCCTGATTGAATTCGACTTCCTGTTCATTGGAATCAAGACTGCGAGTGCCGTTAGCATTTGACATTCTACAGATTGTACATTTTGGCAATTTAAGAAACTATCGGAAGCACTTTAAGGACAAAGGAAAATATTGGCTAAGACACAATCAATAATTAAAAAAAAAATATTACCACAAAAACCAATTAATAATGAAACTATATCAATCAAATTCAGGCTACTTGAATTGAAGAAAATTCAACTCGAAATATCATATAATCAATTTGCAACCTCTTGCAAATGTCCAGCATACTGAGATTTTTTTTGGTATCAAATTTAGATAAGCAATCAAAGAGAAGTAGCCCTGAGAAGTGGTAAGCGTGATTGCAATAAACGGATATATTCGAAGGTATGTTAGCTATAGCTATTCAGTTAGCTTTCGGTTCTACGTAGGTGCCAGATTTCATTTGGCTAACAAATGCCACGATAACAACAATAGCACCGACAAACAGTGCATATCGATTTCTCAATGGCGGTAAGCAAACAAACAAATAGCCAATCATACGGCAGACGACGGGGATTCCGAATAGCAAGGCAGGTGGTGCATTTTGTGGCACATTGAGGAGGGCAGAGCACAGCAAGAAGGTTGATAAGCCAACGTATACTATAATTAGTTTTATGCTTTGATTAGTCTAAATTTGACTATCAGATATTCAATATTTATACTGTCCATTCGATACTCACAGTAAATTGCGCACGTCACAGGGCCGTGTGAGAAATGCCGGTATCAATATGATCGCATTGAACGAGACGATCCCATAATACATGACAAACTTGAAATAATAGCGAAAGATATGATTTGTCTCGTACAGAAAGGGCAACATCAGCACCATGAACAATCCAAACAGTTCCAGGTACGAGCTCATTGTGACTCCTGCAATTATCCAAATATCTTTCGGTGTTCCTTTCCTCCCCTTGATCCTCTCACTCCTCTCACACCTGTGTATCCTGTTGTCTCTCCACTGCTCTGATGGATGTATGTTTGTATTCCTCGGCGATGCTTAAGGCAGAATGGTATGCAGTCTTTTCTTGTTTATATTATGCTGATCTCGATCACAGCTGCAAATAAAGTGAAAGACAACTGAAATTAGCTTTCAATTTAGTGATATATGTGGTATAGTCCAAATTCGAATGTATTTATTGATATGATATGATATTTATACGCAAAACTTGTACTTTACTGAATATTAGAATTAATGCTTGCATCATTACATACATATATTATTTGTATATATTATTGTAACTGATCCGACTTTGCATGTATCCATCTCAATTTAACACTCAATTTATCCGTCCACAATGTTCGTGATTTTGATTGTTGTGCCATTTAAATGGACAGCACTGTAAATAGCCGTGTGAGTTGCGCTGCGACAGCAAGAATAAGAGCGACAGGGATAGGGATACGAACGAAAAGAGAGAGGGAGAGAAGAGGCAGAGGAGAGATTGCGTGCGCTTTGCAGCGCATTCTTTGGCCCTGCTACCACGATTATTTGGCGAGTGCAACAGCAACAGTAACAACAACAACAACAACAACTCATTCCACATATATATATATGTATATATATATATATATGCTGTGCTTCATCAGCCGGAATAAAAAAAAAAATCAATTTAAATTGCCGACCAAAACAAACCAGCAAAAGTTGAAGGAATCATTTTTTATGAGGGCGACATAATTGCACATTATGTACAGTTATTAATTGGCCTACAGTTATTTATGTGTTGAGTGCATTTGATGATGATAGTTAAGTACTATATTTGAGAATGTTGCACACGCCTACTATTATGATTAGCAGTTAATTACAGCTTGCGCATAATTACCGTGGCTATATAATATATATAATAAAGCAAATATCGATTTCATGTTTTCAGTTTAATTCTCATATTCTCTTGATAAGTCAGTTTTTAATCAATTTTACTGATTTGTATTTTTTTGCTCGTCATCAAAATTAATCGAAGAAATATATCAAAAGTTTCTTCATCCGAAGTTAAATCTTGATCAACTAGGGGGATTGGGGAGAGATTTCTCCTGCCAGTATCTGGTACTATAAACGATATTAATCCCTATCTACACTAATAAAGATTACGTATAAAAAGGTGTGGAAGAAAGAAACTTCATTTCTAAAATCAAATTGGTTTAGTGCAACATAGGAACTTATGTTTCAAATATGGATACATGTCAAACATTAAATTTAACTTAAAAAAATGACGAAATTTGCTCTACTCTGGCTTTAGCTGGAGGAGCTGCTGGTCCAGCTGCTGCTGATTAACGTTGTGTCAACTAAAATAATTTCTTTTAACTGTCATTGTTCGCTCAATAAAACTTCCACAATAGAAATGGCAGATTAACTATGATCAAAAAGGTTTTTATATCGTGTATTCCGAATATCAAATTTATTTCGAATTATGTTAAGGAAAGCTAGAGAAAATGCTATAGTCGAATGTGTGCTCGACTTGCATATACCCCATGCACGGGTCTAAATTCTACAAATATCTTGTCGAATGAATTTCTCATTTGCTATATTCTGTTTTAGTTGTGCGTTTTTTTCTATTTTCAATTTAAATATTTTAAGATTTTTTTTGTTTTTTTTTTGTTTTTGTGAAATTTGTCAAATACATGATACATGAATGCGTGCAACAACACTGCTTCTTTCAGCGCAGATTACGGGGATGCCGGTCAAGACGAATAAAACGAATTTAAATTCATAAAAGTCTTGTGTCATCTTTGTTTATGCTGCACACGCACACACTGCACTCACACTTACCCAAATACATATCTGTGTGTGTAAATATACATATATATATAGATATATATATGTGTGTGTGTGTGTGTGTATGTTTGTAGATATAAATATGTATTGGACACACAAATGTGTGCATGTGCAGGATAAATGTAAACGGAAAATTTGGCGTCGTTTGCCAACAACAAAGTAAGGGTTGCAAAATACGAAAACGCTCAGCGGAACAAGCCATTTACACATTTACACACACATACACGAAGGATAGCAAGCACAACAAAATTGAGAAGAAAATAAAGAAAAAACGAATAAAAAATTGTGTGTGCAATTAAATTGCTTTTCTTGTTATTATTATTGTTGATTTTGAATCCTTGTTTTGCCGAAGCTTCGGCTGTCATTGTAGTTGTAATTGCTGATGTTGCAGTAACTGCGGCAGTTTCTGTCGGCATCCGTGGTCTGCAGTCGGGACAAGCACACACAAATACACACACCACATACACTCCCATAGATAGAATTAACCAAAGTAGTTTTAATATAATACAATTGACAGGCGGAGAAACAAAAAAAAGCTACTACTACATACGCGTGAGCCAAGCTTGACGACGGCGGCACATCAAATTTAGTTAAACTGAAAAGTACAACAAACAGAAAAGCATGTAGCAAATTTTCTTCTTATTATGCTAGTTTTTGTCTTTCTCTGCGTTCTTTTTCTTATGCTTTTTTGCTTTAATAATCATAATAGGGATTACGTTTTGCTTGATGCGACGCCGCTGCGCTTGACGTTGGCGCTGTTGGGCAGCGACGGCGACGACGACCGGGCGCCGTTAAAACGTAGACCGCGAAAAATTTAGACGAGAATTTCCGTTACCGACGTGCTTGCTTTGCGGACGGCGAGAAAAACAGCAACAACAAATGTCACTATTTTGATGCTTAGCAGACTATGCTATTAACATTAAATGCTATTGCAATGCTCAAATGGTACTGTCTATTGGCAGACTTACCGACTGTTAACTGCTTAACGATGCACCCAATTTAACATTTACTCACCCAACGAAATGAAATGGACAGTGGCACAGTATGATATCGTCTTGAGGGTCCACACTGTGTGTTCGTTAAGTGCGTTGGTTGTTGTCTATGCTAAGGCAACTGCCGCACAAACCGAATGTAAAAAATTAGTCTTTCGTGAACAAATTTTCAAATTTGTATGATTGCCAAAGGAAATCATAAATACATATGTATGTATGTCCGTATTTCTACTTGGCAAGAAAAACATTTGCTGCTGCCTAGTAATTTTGATGTCTTTTCGCCTGCCTGCACTTGGCAGGAAACCCTGAAAATGCCTTTACCCCCTCCATACGGAAATCGTATAGCTTTGTCGCCATGTTTACAGAAAACAAAAATATTTTTGTTTACATGTGCGTACAATAAATGAAAATGATGACGCGCTAATCTGAATCCGATCTCTCTGGGACAACACAAAATCAGTAAACAATCCAGTTTTGATCATTTCAATAGAGAAACGCAATCAATCACCAATAAATACAAATATTTATGAATTGAAAAAAAATATATATCAAAGATTTTTGTTTTCCAAGTTATTGATATTATTTGAGTTAAAAAAGGGTGTTGATGTCTTTAAAAATTAATCATATATATATAAATGCATACGAAAATACACCGAAAATATGTTCACACTATAATCCACATATATAGTATTTCGCTTCAATCAAGATCCTGAAAAAACGAACATGTTTTTATTTGAGAATGATGGTGAAGTTTAAATACTCTTACTGACCATTGACGCTCATCGGTTTGGTTGGTTTGCCATGTTCAATTTTAAGCACTCTCCGCACACTTAATGACACTTGACCGCTCCCTAACATATTGCATTGTTTATAACTGTGCAAATAAGACCAACGCTTTAAGCTGGTCGCAACAAACTGCGTGAAAAAGTCATGCGATAGTTTGCTTCCAGTCACTAGCAGCCGCCTCTCTTTACCGCTCTCTCTCTCTCACTCGCTTACGCTTAACAGTAGACGACTGTAGCCGATCGTCGTTGCTATGCTTACGCCCGTTGCGTCTCTCACTCTCTGTTTGTGCGTGTGTGTGCATGTGTGCGCGTGTGTATGTGTGAGTTTGAGATAAGCAATGCGAACAACAGGCACAATAAGAACATAAAGTCGCTGGCAGTGCGTCTGTTCGCACAGTTGGCTTGGAGCTTGTCTTCGACATAGACTGTAAATTGACGAATATCGAGCGCAAAGAGTAACGCGCGACACGTGAGTGAATTAATCGAAATTGAAATTAAAAACTGTGGAACAAAACAGATTTTAGAGAATGGCAAGCACAACGACATCGAGTAAGTGCCATAACTATCTTCTATCCCCTCTACCCTGCTGCTTTACTTACTTGCAACTCTACAGTTGAGGGCTATAAACTGGGCAAGGTGATCATCGAGGGTAAGACAAAACAGGTCTTCAATCTGCCTGAGAATCCCGGCCTGTGTTTGCTTCTCAGCAAGGATCGCATTACTGCCGGCGATGGCGTCAAGGCCCATGATCTCGAGGGCAAAGCGGAGATCTCGAATACAACCAACGGACATGTCTTTCGGCTGCTCAACGAGGCGGGTAAGGGTACTCATGATATGAAAGCAAGAAAAAAATATATGTATATTCCTTGTGGATAACATTCGCAAAAGTTAATTTACAGTTATCAATAATAATTATTACTTTCACTCTCTGTCTCTTTATGTCTCTCGTGTAGGTATTCGCACGGCATATGTGAAACAGTGCGGCGCAAAAGCTTTCATTGCTCGCAAATGCGAAATGATACCCATTGAGTGGGTAACCCGACGCCTGGCAACCGGCTCCTTTCTCAAGCGCAACTCAGGCGTGCCCACGGGCTACAGGTCAGTGGCATCATCCGTTAGGTTATCTACCGTGTTTTATTATTATAGCTGTATTCGGCTTATCAGCGCAACCAACGTCAGTAAGTGACCCCGTACCCCCACCCCATCCCCTTTCCTTACCTTGCACCCACTTGCATATCCCCTGCTGCAGTAAACAAATTCATTTACAATGCACTGCATCGAGGTTGCAACCGCTGCAGCCGCTGATAAGGCGCGCAGTGAGGCACGACAATAATAGCTTTGTTTTTAAAAATAATAAGTTGCAAATATCTATGAAGATTTTGAAAAGCTAATGCCCCTTTGGGAGTTATTTGGATTTACCTTATCGCCTATCGATATTTTGAGCGATAACTTTAAAGCTTTGTTTTGATAAATATATTATCGTAGATTCTCGCCGGCCAAGCAGGAGACATTTTTCAAGGATGACGCCAACCACGATCCCCAGTGGAGCGATGAGCAAATCATTTGTGCCAAATTCCAGCTAAACGGCCTGCTTATTGGTAAGTGAATCGAACAACAATTAGTAAAAATAACTGGCCCTAAATCAATTCTTGTTTCTTGTTTTTCTCCATTGCTTAGGTCAAGATGAGTTCGACATTATGAAGCGGACAACGTTGCTGATCTTCGAGATATTAGAGCGGGCGTGGCAGACAAAGAATTGCGCACTGATCGACATGAAGGTGGAGTTCGGTATCGATGCCGATGGCAATATATTGCTAGCCGATATTATCGATTCCGATTCGTGGCGCCTCTGGCCGGCCGGTGATAAGCGTTTGATGGTCGATAAGCAGGTCTATCGCGATCTCGTATCGGTCACATCCTCTGATCTGGATACCGTAATGCGTAACTTTAAATGGGTATCCGAGCAGATGGCCGAAATTGTGCCGCGCAAGGATCATTTGGTTGTTGTGCTCATGGGCAGCGCTTCGGACACATCGCACAGCGAGAAGATTGCCACCAGCTGCCGCTCGTTGGGCCTCAATGTGGAGCTTCGCGTCAGTTCGGCCCACAAGGCGCCCGAGGAGACATTGCGCATTGTCCGCGAATACGAATCGGTGATGAACAATCTGATCTTTGTTGCCGTCGCCGGACGTTCCAATGGCCTGGGCCCCGTCGTTTCGGGCAGCACCAACTATCCGGTTATCAATTGTCCGCCCGTCAAGTCCGACAATATGCAGGTGGATGCATGGTCCAGCCTCAATCTGCCATCGGGTCTGGGTTGTGCCACCGTCCTCTATCCGGAGGCGGCCGCATTGCATGCGGCAACCATTTTGGGTCTGAGCAACTTTATGATCTGGTCCAAGTTGCGTGTCAAGCAGCTCAACAATTTTGTTACCCTGAAGAAGGCCGACAGGGAGCTGCGCGGTGTGCGCAATGCCTAAAAAAATGAAACAAAACAAAAAACATTTCCTGTTTACTTTTCTTTATTTTTTTTTTATATTTTTTTTTGCCATATTTCCATTATCTTTTTTATTGACAAATACAATTTTATACCTAATAAAATATTCACAAATTCGAACTGCTGTGGTTGGTGTCTTGGCTATGTTTGTAGCATGCTTATGTGCGTTTTATATTAATTTGGATTTTTTAGGTCGTTGGGGGGTGACCCCCTATGCTTAGGCATAGGCGTGCGCTAAAGCTTTTACACAAAAGCTTTAACAATTACTGTGGTGCAGAAAAGCAAACGAAATTGAAATGCAATATTTCGATTCACTTCGATTCTTATGCGAATAAAACGTTTGTCAAATTAATTAAATTTTCAAAATTTTTACATCTTTGTTTGCTTCCATTTTGAGTTGCGCCTGACACTGTGCGTAGCTATTTTCTGTTTAAAAACCAGTTCAAGCTTAAGCATATCTAAATAACCATATATGGTTGACAGCAAGCTTTTGAAATTCAAAGGGATATAAATATAATATAAAAACTAAGAGACCAAATAAACTTTTCAAGCTTAACACTTAATATATTCCTAAAAACAAGAATTTTACTTACTCCAAGTATAGTTGTTGAAAACGGCATTTTACGAGACAGAACAAAAATGTATCTTTAAAATTTTCAAATGGAAGCTGTTCCGAGAAAAGCTTTATCTCTTATAATTTGTTATGCAATGCCATGCTGAAGGAGAGCAAAAGGTATACAAAATGCGAGCTTACAATATATTAAATAACATAATTACTATCTTTGTAGCAAAAATGCATCATTAAAATTTTCAAATGGAAGCTGTTCCGAGAAAAGCTTTATCTCTAATAATTTGTTATGCAATGCCATGCTGAAGGAGAGCAAAAGGTATACAAAATGCGAGTTTTATGTATCGTCTTTCCCTTTAAAAAAATAAACAAGATACTTGCATTCAAGAAATTGCCCTCTTTCATCTGCTTATCCGATGTAGCAACGGCAACAGCAATATGCGTCATAAGCTCAGCGCTCTCCCCTTGGACAACTATCCTTCAGCTGTTTTTGCCCAATGCCATGGAAACAGAGCTCTGTGGAAAAGGTTTCGCATACCGTAAACAGGCGACAGCTACCGGAGCCCCAAGCAATCGCCCCCAACCACCAGATCCCAGACTCACGCCCTGCCAACTGGTGCAGTGATAAGACGAAAGAATATGTGCAACTGGAACGGGAACTGGATAGGGAGATCTGAAATCGGAGAATGTGCCAAGTGGAAAAGTTGACAGCGTGTTGCCAAGGCAAATTAGCTGCTGCTGCTGCAGCTGTTCTTGGATGGTGAAGGGGTGGTTGGACAGAATGTAAAATGTGTTGAAGTGCGAGGCACAACCTCTGGTCAATTAATCATACTTTAGCAAAGAAACACATTCATAATAATAACAATAATTTAGCACGATGTTAAGGGTGATAAAGTGTTAGAGGAAGAATGAGACAACGGGGAAGCGAGAGAGCATCTCGCACATACACACACACACACACGTAATATATATATATATATACATATTAAAAGTCAGGGTCAAAGTGCCATTGTATTGCCCCATGGCGCAACTTTTGCGGTCGCGCGATGCCTCCACAAGTGAAAAGGGAGAGGTGGAGGGTCTACAGTGGTGGTGAGAAGAAGGCGGGGTAATGTGCTGAGCCAGTCAGACGGTAACAATAAACAAAATATGAATGGCAAGGCAAATGTAACAAAAATGTAAGAAAACAAGAAATGAAAACAGCAAAAATATAAACACAACACGTCGACATTTGAATGCCCTACACATATTTGTACATATACATACATGATTATTTAGGAGTAGCTGTTTACAGCACAAGAAAAAATCAATTTTTTCCCACTTTGCCGAAAAAAATATTTATGTTATTATTCACTTTTAATTGGTTTCTTATTTTTCTACGGTAAGGTGGAGTTCTTAAAGCGAGTTTAAGTTTTAAAAAAATTAACAAGACTCAGCAACTCTTATTTAACGTAGTGCGAACATAATAAAAATACCTCTTGGATAAACAAATATATATTTATATAAATATAATAATATATGTATTTATTCATATATGTTCATCCATATGTATAGCTAACGATTTCCAAAACGCTCTTCAGCTGTTTTCTTTCTTTTAGCCAAGGAAAATTACTCAATGTACATACATTTTTATATATGTACATATGTATATTATGTATAATTGTGCCATTATTTATGTATTGCTAACACATATTGAAAATTCATAAAACTGCAGCGTGCAGAAAGTGTATGGAAAAAATATCATTGTCGACGTCTTTGCTTTGCTTTTTTTGTATCGCTTCACGTCGCGTCTCCGTTCTGCGGCTGAGGCTGGGGCCGTGGGGGTCGCCCAACGACAACAATGCCCGGCAATTGTTTTGATGGCGACGCCAACGACAGCGTCAACGTCAGCGTCGCTCCGTCGACAGCGAAGACGACGACGACGACAATGACGCGGCTATGTTTGGGGTCGTTTGTTGTCGTTTTCGCTTGCCCGACTGTCCGTATGTCTTAAGTCGCGCTAGTCGCGTCGTCGGCGGGGCGGGGGGCATACTGTGCTGTGCTTTTGGCGCGGATCGTTTCCCAAAGCATAAAACAATTTTGTTACAAGCGAATGCCGCCGCCTCTTTGTCCGATCTCTGCACACACGTTTTCATTAACATTGTATGTGTGTGTGAGTGTTTATGTGTGTCTTTGTCTCTCTCTCTCTCACGCTCACACAGACTCTGTGTATGTGTGTGTGTGTGCGCCTTCTGCCTCTTCAGCTGCCTCAATTTCAGTCACGGGCTTCAACTTGTTGCTAAAAATATGCAAGGCAGTAAGAGGAAACCGGTTTTTTTTTTGTTAGCGATCATCAACTGGCTGGGCCTGTTGCTGGGTGCCAGTGGCCGCCGCTGGCGTTGGCAGAGGCAAGCGACAAACGGTGCAGAATGAAGGGGTGGGGGAGGAGGAGTGTCGACTGGGTAACTTGATTGAGTTGGCTTAAGCGGCAGCGAGCGAGGCATGCACAAATAAAGCCAACACAACAACAACTTACAAAAAGCCAACACGTAATACAACCCGCGTTGTTGTGAGGGCCCAATACAGTGTTGCAAATAACGACTTATTTTGCTTCTTGTCAAATCAGCCTTTTTGAATACAACTGGCGTTTTTTTTTTTTTTCTAGATTTAATAAAAACTAATTATGCAAAAGTTATGCGCACAACCTAATACGGGAATTTACATCGTTAATCAGTTAAATTTATATGTACATCTCTATAAACCTCTATTAGGCGACGATAGACACAAAAACTTTTTTTTCTTGGGTCGTTGATTTCCCCACAGAATTAGCTTTTTTTGCATTTGGCTTGGCATCACTAGAGCACAAACACGATCGGTGTGGCCGGTCGAACCAAGCAGAGTGCGGGAAAAAGCAATTCACTTCAGGTTGACAAAGAGAGAGAGGGAGAGTCAGACTGGAGAACAGGCATAAGCATGAGTTTGAGTTGGATGACAGCGTCGATTACGCGCGCATAACCGGCAGCCTTGTTGTTGTTGTTGCTGTTTTTATTATTATTATTGTTGTTGTTCTCATTCTCCTTGCTGCTGCTGTTCTTATTGCAACCGCAAGTTGCGCTACTTTTGTGCTTGTTCGGCTTCGCACGCTCGTGTTATCTCGCTCGCACATTCACGTTTTAAGTCAATGCTTGCCATTTCACAATGTCACCCACCAGCCGTAGCCATAAATTCAGGTTAGGTTTTGTTTTCTTCTTTCCTTCTTCGTGCATGCCCACACATACACATGTACGGGTATATGCACCATGCATACAATTATATACACATATATATGCATGTATATATGACAACTGACTTAACTGTGAATTTCTACGACTGTTGGCGACGATCGGTCGCATGCTAATGGACGACGATTGCCAGTGGAATCGCACTCGTGTTAGTGTTACGAAGCTCGGTGTGGGGTCGTGGGGGATTGGCTTTCTTTGAGCGCGAACGTTTTGTGATAAGCGCGATCTGTCGATAATAAAAAACTTCAATAAAAACACACATTAACAAACAAAAATTAGCAATAGCGCGCAAATGAAAAGGCAACACAAAAAGTTAAATAAAAATAAATACAAAGAAAAAGGGGAAAAATATAAAGCGGTTAAGTTGTCGGGAGAGGTGAGGGGGACCACAGCTGCTCAAATACATCCAATGTGTGTATGCGTATGTGTGTGTGTGTGTGTTGTAGTCATACGTATTGTGGCTCTCGGAACCGATATCGATATCGGTCAATGTCGAGCAATTACCGAGGCTATGGTAAAGGTCCAATCCATAGGTCTACAGCTTGATTACAATTGTACTGGCTCTTGAAAGGTTTCCCACAGACAATCTACAATATAATACATGTACATACATACATATATATTTGTACGAACATATGTGTATATAATTAGATTAGAGTCGTACTATCGGTTTGCAACTTAGCTTTCAGAATGTCTACGATAGATTTCACAAATGATTCTAGAACTTGTGAATGTCTGTTGCCGTTTTCATAGCTACAAAATAACTACATATTTATGTATGTATGTAGTTATTTATTTACTTATTTTATGTCAACTTAAGTCAGTCGGCATAAAAAAACACACAAAGAGTAATAAATAGATTAAATTAAAAATACAAATTTAAATTAAAAAATAAATACTAAAAGATTTCTGTATGTATATATTGGTAATGCTTGAGACTATCAATACTGTAACAGTATGCATGTGTGTATGCACATATATAAATCGAAGTGCGTTTAATTATGCGAATGAATCTTGTTAATTTTTGATTTAACTAATTTGAAGAACTTCACTTATATATTTAAGTTAGAAAAAGTGAAATTTTTGTCAGCGTCCCGAGACTTTCGTGACAAACTGTATGCGTTATGTGTATAGCTTCAAATAAAATTGGCGCCAATTATTTATTGCTATTATTAACCAGTTTTGTTTCATTTGTTGGGCATTGGATAGATTTGCTAGAAAATAAGCCAATGAATTCTCGGATGATTCACTTAACAAACTTCTAATTAGTTAAATCCGCAATGCTCGAAATGGATATACTATATACATGTATGTATAAGTACATATGTATGTATGCTTGGTAGATATGTTTACGCAGTTTAATAAAGAAATATTTGCTCCAGATGATACCAACACATAATAATAAATAATATAATTACATAATTGAATTCCTCCCTTTGTGCAATTTTTTAAATAACTTTGTGTATATAAGGGCACCTATACACATACGCACCAAACATTTGCTGCTTCAATCCTCAATCAATCCATTCAACATTTGCTCTCTCTAGTTGCAAAAGAATAGACCCATCGATAAGTAAACCATAAAAAGACCCCGTCAGAGCTTTATTTTTTGTCAGTTTGAGTCTCCCAGATTCTGCTTTAGTCTCAACAGTAAGCGCTTTTCTTGTGTTTCTTTTTTTTTTGAGATGCAGTCGCTGCCCTGGCAAACAGCATGCCAACAACGCCCCCGCTGCCCGTGCGAACCTTTTGCATACAGTCAGGCAGCTCTTACCGCACACAAACAGAAAACACTCACACGCACTTATACACCGAAGTGTACACACACAAACGCAACACATGCAGAGATAAACTCTGTGTTTGCATGTGCATAAAAATTCGCAGTCCATTCTCATTCTCCGTATGCGTTCGTGTGCTTTCATTTTATTTTGCTTTTTATTATTACATATTCTTGTTATTCTTATTTTTTCGTTACTTGTTTTATTTGCGTTGCTTTTCGCTGTGCTTGTTGTTGTTTTTGTTCTTCTTATTGCTGTTGCCTGTTAGTATTTTGCTTTATTTATTTCAACTGGCTGACGCGTTCATTCGCATGGCTCCCCCTCTCTTTCTCACTCTCTTTCGTCTCTCGCTCTCTCGTCTCACTCACTCACTTGCGTTGCTTGTCTACGCGTTCCCCTTTTACGTTCATTATCGTTCGTTCCATCTCGGTCTCGCGCAAACAGCGGAGCACTCGTCAGCCAGTCAGTTAGTCAGTCAGTCAGTCAGTCGGTCGGGCCGTCGGTTTGTCTCTCTCTCGTCTCACTGCCGCGTGTGACTGTTCAGTATATTGTCCGCTGTCTGTGACTGTGTGCGTTGAAGTTGAATGTGCCGGTTTGATACCCTGTAAATTGGCTAAAATTAATATTGAGTGATATGTGCAATGACAGGCAGCACGTTGAATTTGATTGAGGCAAGCTTTGTGTTTCAATAACTCCTCTTTGAATCCCCGAAATCGATAAATAACTGTTGCATTGCTATTTTATTTATTTATATACTTACATATATTTAACCTTTGAAGCTATCAGTAGTAGACACCAAGCTGATTGACGTCACAGGGTATCAGCTAACCGGGCACTCACAAATAAAGAACTCTTGTGCAGTTGTTATTGTGGTTGTTGTTGCCGTTGGTCGTGCTATGTTGATTTGTGTGCTTGGCTCGGCTCTTCGACCGACCGACCAAACGACCGACCGACCAACCGACCGAATGAACGACCAACTGCCTTCTTACTCGCCCGCTACCCGCCTGTAACCGCCAGCGCCAGTTATTCGGTATTCTGCTGTTGCTGCTGCCTGCGCACACATACATACATGCATACGTACCCACTGGTAGACAGACAACTACGCAAACAACACCAAGACAATGCGCAGTAGATAACAACTGGCTCGCCCCTTCCCTCACTTCAGTCAGATACATACTTATGTATCCATGGGTTACGTATATACACATTTGTACATATATACAAATGTATCTATGGCAACACAGAGTGTGATATATAAGCGCTTTCTGTATGTGTGTGTGTGCAGACAGCTGCTTTGTGTGTCAAATTGTAGCAAAAAAAAAGCAAGAAGAATGCTTTTTTGATTATTTTTTGTGTGCCGAGTGCAAGGAGCACGGCCACCCACTAGCGCATTTTGCACTCCGCGATGCTCAACTGACGAGGCTGTGGGGGAGTGTGAGTTAGTGCAGTTTTATATATGAATTTAATTTATGCACCTACACACGCATTTGAGCATGTAAGTGCACGCTTTGTGCTGGATGATTTGATTGTTTTATAAAATTGCTCTAATCTGATACTGTAAAATCCAATTAATTCAATTAGGAAATGATGAGTATGATAATAGCCTTAACGAGCATACATGTATATATATTCTATTGAAGTTACTAAAAAAAAGAGCACTTCAACAGGTTTAAGGGCTTTTTCCAATGCAACGTATGCATAGAATATTTGAGATACGTGTCCCTGTTTTTGCTGGTTTTTCCTTTAGCTGTTGAAAGGATAATCCGGATAATTAGTTTTTCCAAGAAAATCCGTTAAACATCAATGAATTCTGTTGACGCAGTCAATTCACCACCGGGTAGCTCGTTTCGTGCCATTCTCTTTCTCTCTCCTTCTGCTTAGTGTGCGCTGCGCAAAAACTTCGTTGTGCTCTCTGACGTCGCGTCAGTCGCAACGACCGTCATACTTGCTAGCTGTTTGTATTTGTATGATGTTGACGCACAGTGTGCCATGAGCATATGCTCAATAAATGTATTATAAAAAAGGTGAAAGATTCAGTTACCCTAATTACATTTGTATTCATGCAAAAATTTAAGCTAGCTTGTTTTATTTTTTATTATTGCTTTGTTATTCTCCCTTTATGTTCGTACAAATAAGCAACGAGTTGAAACCACTGTGCGTCGCAGCCTCGTTACGTTTTGCCGTTGGCAGCGCAGCAGCAGCGCAGTGCTTTGTTATGCTGCCTGAAGAAAAGCAACGTTGCCATACTTCATTTAGCTTGTCCGCTACGTTCATGTTCACGTTTCGTTGACTGCCAATGTGTATGCGTGTTTACGTATGTGTGTACGCGTATATGTACGTATGTGTATGTGTCTGTTTCTGTGCGTGTGCTTTATATCAGAAATTTCCATTTAATTTTTTTTTAGGTTTCTTTTTCGTTTTGCGACGTTGTTGTAGCTGTGCTGTGTGTGCATGCATTTGTGTGCGTTGATATATAATTTGTATACAAATGTACATACATACAAATACACACTTACATTGATACGTACATATCTGTTTGTTTGCATGTATGCATGTCGTTTTTTATACGTATGTACATATGTTTGTATGTGGAAATGTAGCTTTTGCTGTTGTGTGTTTGTAGTTACACTTTCAGCTGCCAATTTGATTCCATGTCTTTTTTTTAGAGCAGCGCATACGTCACACATGTGGCAATGCAGTGTATGGGAAGGGGGTGGGTGCTTCATACATATTTATGTATGTATGCATGCATGTGTGCCTGTGTGTACACGCAACTCTTCAACTCCAGCATGCTGCATAGGCTTTTGCAAATTGACAGCAAATCTCTGCTGAGGGTTGTTTTGGCTGCTGCTGTCGATTTTTTTTTCTTTTTTTATGACTGCATGCGTGTGTGTGTGAGTGTGTGTGAGTGTGTTTCCGTCGCATTCGCATCCACAGGTGTCGCAGTTGGGTTTTGCCAAACGTCAAGTTCAGCTTTAAAAAAAATAAAAATACTTCGCACCTCTGTGCAAATTATTTCAACGTCAATCTGACAAAAAGTTAACCTCAAAATGTTGCGCGCCTGTTGAGCGTGACTCAGTTGCTGGCAGCGATGTAGAAGTTGACGTCAACGACGGCGCCAGAGTGCTGACAAATTTTTTTGTTTAAACAAATGCAACAATTGCGTTTAATGAAAAACTTATGCGAGTGTGAGGAGCTTTCGTTTTTGTTTATAGTTTTGTGTTTGCCTGCGTGTGTTTAAATATATGTGTAAATTTATGTATGAATGTATGTATGTGAGTGTGCACTCAAACAAACTTTGCTCCCTACACTTGACCTTGTTTTGCCATTTTCATTTTGTACCATGCACCCCACACACTAACACACACATACGCTTATAGATGGTCTGTGCTGATTGTGGTTGATTGCGGCCTGGCTAGAGACCTAGAGAGGGAGAGAGAGAGACAGACCGAGAGAGAGCGGGGTGTCTTTCAGCATCGGCAACTTCGTGTGACAAAGCAAAAGGCAAGACAAGTGCTGAAGCAACGCAGTAATTTGCCTAAAATTGTGCGCCGGCTTAAATGCCGGCTACAATAACGAGTACAACAACAAAGTAGAAACGAGCGAAAAAGAAACCAGAAACACAAACACAGCAGCAACAGCAACAACAGCAAGCGTCGCAAAAAGAATCGGAATTAGTGAAGGGCGAAGATGTGGAGAGACGTAAACGCAGACAACGGCAATAAAAATGCAGAGCAAGGCGAAATGAACACAGGAAGGACAGGGCAACAAAGTTATTTTAATGACCTGCTGCTTTTGCTTATAGAGGGACGGAGTGTTTGGTTGTGGAAGGGGGGGAGGGGGTGTGTGTGAAGAACGGGGGTTACACAGAGGACAAAGTCAAACGGCGACGGACAAAGCCGCAACAGTAAAACTGCCAAGCATTGGCAAATTAAAGACCATGACAACAATAAAGCAACAACGAAAACAGCAGCAGCGTATGGCGAAAAAGTCAAAAAGAGAATTGCTAATGCCACAGCACACTTAACACACACACACACACACAGACACACACACACACATGCACATACAGCAATGGGAATGGCATGTGGGCAAAAGAATAAGGAAAGTGACCAAAACACAAAAATAAAACCAAAACGCAAGCAAGGCAACAAACAAAGAATTGCAAAACAAACAAAAATCAAAAAAAGTAAAATGCCTGAAATTGCTGAATAACTGTAAGATTTGGGGGGGATATCAGAGACAAAAAACAGAAAATACCAACTGCAACTATGTATAGAATATTATCGATACCTAAAATAGCAGCTTTTTTTCCATATAGAGTTACAACTGAACAAAAATTATATAATTTTTGTTGTTGTTTAAATACACATATTTTTATACTTTTACAGATGTACATACAAATGCATGTAGTATACATATACATATGTTAATATGTATATCGATATAGAACATTTTTCAAGCTAGCAATATTACATTTGTAACATGAATTCTTACTACAAAAAATTATAATTCGATATTATAATAATATATTATAAATAATATAATAAATCTAAGAGAGGCAGATTTAAATGCAGCGTGAGTTTGCGTGGTGTCTAGCGGAGTGTGTAAAACTTAAGCTCAAGCTGACTCAGATTCCGATTCAGATGACTATCCCAATACCAAGGCAGCTGCCCTATACACAAACAGTCACACACCCACACACATATGCACAGGTTAGTATGTAAGTGTAGGGGCCTCAGGGGCTAAAGTTAAGAGAGTCTCGGCATAACGGACCCCAACGGCAATGGCAGCAAATTAAAGTTACTAAAGCAAAGAAACAACAAAGCAAGCAAAAAAAAAATTAAATAAAATAAAATAAAAGAAGGAAAACAAAAAAGCATGCGAAATTTCTTGCACAGCAAGTCAGGCAGAGCAGCAACGGCGCGTTGAGACTGTGCCAATGCACAGCGACATGGAACAAGAACAAGAACAAGAGTAACAACAACAAACCCATCAGCAGCATTAGCAGCAGCAGCAGCAATATAAGCAGAAGAAGAATAACAAGCAAAACGCGATATGGTTAAGTCGGTGGTTGTTGTTGTTGTGCTTTGGGTAAGAGGTCGGGCATCAGCAGCAGAGAGTGCGACAGAGAAGGCAAACCATTGCTTACTGGCAAAATCTACTATGTATAAAAACCAGTTTGCGGACTATACGGTTCTTTTTTCTTTTTTGTTTCATTTTGCTTGAACGCTCGGATCGCGTAAGGCGACAAAAATGTCGTATTCGATTTTACAGAATTTATACAAATTACAAACTGTCAAAAACAAATAAAATGTTATTGCATCATAAGTTGTATTTGTATATCACATTTTGCCGAGAGTACTTCAATAAAATTAAAGAAAAAAAAACAAGCAATTTGCATAAAATTAATATTGATGGTGAATAACTGAGTAGCTTTCACGCAATAATCGTAACAATAACATACAAAATTATGCATTTTTTATTTCCATTACTAAAATTATTTGTTAGCTTACCTCATTTACATATATATATATATAGCGGCTCGGAAGTATATATATATATATATTACGTTCAAACACTAACCAACACTAAATTGCTCGGAAGTATTTGAATCAGAGCCCATACATATATCAAATTGTGATAGAAACTTCCGTTTTGCTAAATAAAAAGAGAAAATCGTCTGAAAAGCGTAGTATCAGTTTGCCAAAATTATGTATTTGTAATGCAGTTAGGTGTATGTACATCTGCAGCTTAAAGCTAATCTACATTTAATGTTGAAGTTTATTTTTGTTGTGCGTGTAGAATGTACATATGCTAGAGATAGATAATGCCCAACCCCTTTCGCAAAATGTTTTCTATCTTGTCGTTTGGCAAACAACATTGTTTGTGACAATTTCGCTGGCCGCACATTGTTAGAGTATTGCTTTTGCTTTTATTCTGTCGTTCCTCTAATTGGCGCTTTACAGCAAAAGCCAGTGTCACACACACACACACACACACACACAACTTTCTTCCGTATGTTCTGCTGCTCATCAATATTTTGTTGCTTTTCTTGCGCTGCTTGCTGTTGTTGCTTTGGCTTTATTTGTTGTCATCCCTGGGTTAGACATCGCCCCCATCGTCATTGGGCGAAAAGCGGGCGGAGAAGGACAGACGATTCATGCGTCCAAACACAAGCACCTCGCCGATGATGCGCTCAGCGAAGAGCCGCTGATCGGGGCGCATATAGCGGAAATGTGCCGCCAACCGTTCGCCAATCAAATCGCATTCGCTCTCCGTTTGTTCCGAAGACAGCTCCAACTGCTCGTCCATTTGCAACATCTGGCGGCGTCGCTTGTTAGCAGCTGTGTTGAAGCGGTTGCTCCCGCTGCTGTTTTTGTTGTCTTCATCGACATCGGTGTCGACGTCGACGTCGACGTCACGAGTGCTCCTGCGTTGCCAACGTCGTGACGATTGCTGATAAGGATTCCTACGTGATTGTTTTCTGGCGCGGCTTCTGCCGCTGCTGCTGCTGTTGTTCGTGTTGTTGCTGTTGTTGTTTTGGTTGGAGTTGGAATGTTGTGGCTGATATTTGCTATCCATTTTCAGATCGAGTGTCTGTCGCTTTGCGTTTACCGTTTTGTACTCCACATCCCCATCCAATTCAGCATTGTCAGCATCCGCCGCGGCTTCACCATCACCTTCACTGTCCATCAAATCCTCTAAGGGCTGAAAGGGCTCCGCGAAAATCTCCTCTTCCTGCAATTAATAGATAATGTGTCCAATCGGTGTTTAGTATAGGTTATATATATAGTTTTTTGTTATGTCGACTGACTTCTACAGGGCATCAGAATATGATTTGAATAAGCTATATATACCAGATAATAATAGTAGCTATCTATATAGTGTACAAAATGTCCATAAACGCCTCTGCGTGTAAAATACACTGTAAAAAAAGGAGAGGCGAAACACTTACTGGTGTCGGCTCTTCCAGGGACACCTCAACCACATCCTCATTATCGGATTGCTTAACATACGCCTTTTGTTGTTGTTGCGGTTGACGTGTAACGTGTAACGGTTCGATCAATGTTTGCGCCTCGCCCGTCTCCAGATCGTAAAGAAACTCCAGCTCATTGAAATACCAAAGCGACGGCCGATACTCGTCGAGCCCCCCTCGCAGCGCCGACTTATTGTCGAGCACCTTGCGCAACTCGCGCCGATAGGAGGTGCGCAGATTGTTAATCTTCCGCTTGAGCATATGAATATTAGCAGCGGGTTCAGCGGTGCGCATGTGCTTCAGCAGCAGCTCATACGATTGGGTCTTCAGCTTGCGATTGCGATAGTCTTTGGATGTGGTTAGCCACAGTTCGGGCATGGAGCGATATAGCCGAAAGAAATCTTTCCAGAATGTTGTGTTGCGCACATTATGCGATTCCATGGCGAACGGTTAAACACAACTGATGGCGTCGTCCAACGCGGTCGTACGACAAAACGAACATAGAAATACCATCAAACCGCGCAAGTCGTCCAACACGCAACACGAACCCCAACACCAACCCTCTATATATACATATATCAATCGCGCTCTGTCCCTCGTTCGCTCTCTCATACTTACGTGCATGCTTGCTTCGTCGGCGCTGCCGTACACGCTCATGTTCATCATCGTCGTATTTAGATTTAAATCGAGCACCGGTTTAAGAAAATCAAAACTGTGAAACCACCAGAGACGCGGTTCCTGAAAAACCTCGGATGCTTGAATTTTCTTAACCTCACGTCGATAGCAGCAGCGCAGCGAGTTGATTTTCCTTTTCACATCCTGCATTTGCGCTTGTGGATTGACGCGTCTCAATATTTTCAATAGCTCCTGATAGCCGGGCTCCTTTGCCTTTGCCGATAGGTACGCTTGCGATGTTTTGTCCCAGAGCGCTGTAAAATGGCGATAACAGCTAATGAACTCCACCACCACGTGCTTCTCATCATATATATGCGGCGTTGTCGCCATTCGGCCCCTCTTTCCACTGCAGTGGCTTCGCACCAACTGAAAAAGTTTGACTGATGTCAGGCAGACTGAGAGAGACTGTCATGCAAGGCCAAAGTGTATGAGAGACCAACACGACTGTCGTACATGTATTGCTGTTGTTGCTGCTGCTGTTTGCCTTTTAAAGTGACGTTTATCTGCTTCTTCTCCTTCTTCTTCTTCTTCGTCCTTTTAAAGTGACGTTTATTGCTTCTTCTTTTTCTTCTTCTTGCTGCTTCGTCTTCTTCTTGCTGCTTGCTGTTTGCTATTTGTTGTTTGCTTTTACCATTTTTAATTATTCATGTTATGTTATAAACACAGCCAACGTCTGCTGTCGACGCTGACGTCGCTGTAGCGTTCGCTGTCGCACAAGTGTATGGGCGCTGGCGCGAGCAACGTTGCCGAACTTCAGCACGGTTCAGTTTGAAAATGTGCTTGTCAAATGCAAACTGGCAACGTTGCGGCGCTTAGAAATGTTGCGTGACAGCAATGAGGCCACCGCCGGCCGGCCGTCTATGTTGCACAAACCGCAACAACAGCAACAGCGACAGCAACAACAAACAGCTTAATAATAACAACAATAGCAACAACAAACAATATTAATAGACATGAAACATTAGCGCGCGCACACAGAAAGAAGCAGGCGAGCAATACACAAATGCGCACAAACACACAACATACATACAGACATACACACATACATCCATACATGCATGCACATTTGCAATCGAACATCGAACATCCTCGGCTGCTGCAGCCCCGACTGCAGGTTGTGCGACGTTGCTTTGCTTCAGTTGTGTTTCACTTTCACTGCAAAATTCGCAACCAAAAAAAAAAAAAAAAAAGACGAGGATGAGAAAAAACAACAAAAGAGATTTGACAGTCAGCGTGAGTCAAAGTCGTTTGCAACAAATAGCCTACAACATTTTAGCAAACAGAAGCGGCCAGAATGGCAATTGTTACATTTTATCTTATTCTGTGAATATTGCATCAAGTTGCAAAAGGACTCAATGTTCGCTATAATGATGCATAATTTTTTGGTTTGTTATAAGAAATAAAATCGCGATAATTGAAAAGTGTTTATAAAATAATTTTTTTATGAATTGTAATGGAGGCATGCCCAATATTTTGTCGCGTCAGTGTTGATATCGAACATGTTGGCTTGTGTCGCTTGGCCACACGGTCGTAATGCATCCAGCAGCGAACCTTAGCCAAACACTGATTGAGCAAACAGTTTGAGTTTGATAATTCTTGTGCGGGTTGCGTTGCGTTCGTTCGTTCCGAAGTTCGGTCGTTCCCGAATCGAGTGGTGACAGTACTCCGGTACAACATCAGCAGCAGCAGCGTCGCCGTCGTCGTCGTCGTTGTAGATGTTGTAGATGTATCGTTGAACTCCAAAAAAGTCGGTGTGCAGCGCGTGCAGATCATGTGAAAATTTCTCGGCGCTTGCAGATACGTTGCGAATTTATTTATAACAAATTCACGATAATTATGAGAATCGTCGCTATAAAACAAAACCAACAATAAGGTAAATGTGCAACGCAGTAAAATTGCCAAACAATGAATATAATAAACGAAGCAGAGTCCGCCCCTTAACAAATAAAAAAAGAAGTCAAATTCAAATAAAATCAAATAAAAGCAAAAAAAATAAAAAAAAATAAAAAATTAAATTAAATAAAATCAAATTGTTCGCTTCAATGTGCCGCTGTGTGTGTCTACATATAACTGTATATTTATACACCTATATGTATATATAATTGTATATATTTATATACATATAATGTATTTGTATATGTGTTTTTATAGCTGCGTCTGCATGTACGTACATATGTGTGTGTATATATGTGTGTAAAGACGAAATGGATAAAATAAAGAAAAAAACACATTGGAAAATTGCGTTGAGCAACTGCCCCACGCTTCGTTGTTGTTACATAGGCAATGTATACATATATATTATATGTATATATATATATATATATATACTTGTGTGTGTGTGTGTGTGTGTGTATGCATATATAATTTTTTTTTCTGTTGCCCAAATGCATTGCTGATCTATGCGCGAATATCAAAGTGAAAAGAGGCGCATATAAAAACGCAGCGCAAATTGTTGGAATTTGTATCTGTGTGTGTTCTGTGTCTCGCTCTTTCATACACACTTGCTGTGTGGTAGTGTGTTCTTTTCTGTGCCTGTGTGTTTGTATGTGTGTGTGTGTGTGTGTCGCTCTCTGTTCTGCTGCTGCTGCTGACGTCGTCGTCTGCGTTCCAATTCTATTTATTTTTTTTTTTTCAATTTTGGCTTTGCTTTTTTGTGTGCTTTTTTAAAGTGGCATAGATTGTTTTTTTTTATATAATAAATTTAAATTGTTTTTATGCACAGCTGGACCAGTTGAATGGCATGGGCCCATGCAAATATATATATATAATATATATATGCATATAAATATATATATATATGAATGTGTGTTTGTTAGCTTGTGTGCGTAAAAGAAAAATTAAAATGGAATAAAGAGCGCCAAAGCCAAGCCCCAAACACACACGCACATATGTATCTATATACATACATATATGTATTTATTCATATGCACGCATATATGTACATTTATATACATATATAACTATGTATTGGCCATGTTTTTTGTTTTTTTGTTGTTTTTTTTGCGGCACCGCCCTGCAGCAAAAATGCAAAAGTTTTTTTTTTTTGGGTACTCGGACCCCCATCTGCCACCCCCTGCCTGCTGCCCTGTATATCATACGCATACATATATATAATGCACACACACACACACACACACGCATCTATGCATGGATTATATTTTTTTTACATATTTTTTTGTATTGTCGAAAACAAAGTAAAATCAATAATCAAAATGAAACGAAAGAAGAAAAATACAGAAGAAGATAAAAAAAAGTTCACCGTTCTCCGTCGCATCGTTTTTCGTGTTTGTTTTCCTGTGTACGTTTTTGTCTGAACTTTCCACGAATCGTTACGAGATTAAAAATGCAAATTCGAAAAACCCGTATACATATCCCGAAAAATAATAAAACAACAATACATATTTTATATATATATATATATTTTTATATATGTATTGTGCTTGTATATATATATGTATATGTAAATAAATAAATATCAAATACAATATGTATAAACCTTAAACGTGAAACGCGTTCAATACATTTCAACCCAAATGATGCAAATTTAATGCTATATGCGATTTCCACCTGGCAACGCCCCGCCTTCGCCTTTGGATTCATATACCCAACAACATTCTTATGGTAAGTTAACGAGAGCTCTTTTAACCAGACATACGTTAGTTATATTTGGCTAAGATCCTGTTCAACGAATATACCAAGAAACGAGCTCGACAGATACAGATGGAGAGCATTAAGAATCCGATTTTTAAATTTGAGCTAAATTGGAAATTTAAATCGCATAACAAATAGGAATTTATTTTTGTACGAGATGAATACGATCTGTCAAGGGGATCCGAACTAGTCCGTTACCATAGACTCAAATAAATGATGCGAATTTGCCTTTCTATTATACAAATTGGAAAAATAAAAATCAGAACAGATTCGCCATGGAAGTTTAAGATATTATATCTTAAGCTTAAGGTATTATATCTTAAGTTTAAGATATTATATCTTAAGTTTAAGATATTATATGCTAAGTTTAAGGTATTATGTCTAACATATCATATCCAATATTGGAATGGAGTTTCTGTTATCGTTTATGTCCTTCATTTATGTACAATGTGTCATGAAATAGTTTTGAGAAAGAACAAAAAATGTATATATATCATTTATTTGATTGTACGATCCCGTTAGAAATAAAGCGATTATATTTCGTATATGTTTTCGTCTCTAACCTTGGAAAACATATTCTGTCTAAATTTGCCTGCCCATGTATATATATATATATATATATATGTTTGCGAATCGTAATGCCAGGTAAAATATCATTATTGATATATATTGGATTAATGTCTGGACTCTAATGACTTTCTACAGATATGTAGAGTTGCAAAAGCCGTGTAAAGTTTGAATGCAAAGTCTTCGAAAGTTATTAAGGGAAGTGGACAAATAGGAATTTGGAAAAACTACTTTTACAAAAGAAATGAAAAAATAGAATATATTTTTTTGAGTATTGATGTGAATAGTTAGTCATGCATCCTCTAAAATCGATTTGATATCGTTATTGGAAGAATCAAGTTTGAAGCTTAGATTTATATTCTACAAAAACATAAAAAAGTTTTTTTGTTTCCTATTGCAATAAAATTAAATGGGAATTGAACTTTATTCTGAATTCATCACATATATATATATATATATATATATATATATAATCTATTGTATTTCGAAATTTGCATACTTCATTGTAGAAATATTTGAACTCAATTTCATTTCATTTGAATTTTGGATTTCATTGTGTAAATTATTTGCAAAGTTTGGTTTTTGGTTGTTGTTGTTGTTGTTTTTTTTGTAAAATTTAGTTTTTGTGGCGCCAAGAAACGAGTTTTTGTTTCAGGTTCTACATACATACATATAAATACATATGTCTGTATGTATGTATTTTGATATATGCATATATTTATTTATTTATATCTTATTCTACTGGTTTCTTTTTTCGTGTTCTGCTAATTAGCATTTAAATTATGCAAATAATACTTCAACTTCTGCTGCTGCTGCTGCTGCTGCTTCTGCTGCTGCTGCTGCTGCTTCTTCTTTTTACTTCTTTCTTTTCTACCAATTTCTTTTTCTTACCGTATGCATATATGCATACACATACACATGCATACATGTTTGCTGCCATCTACCTATATGCATACATATACATCTACATCTTGAGACAGACGGACAGATACGTGGCCTGTGGCTTTGCTTGCTTTTTGTTATTCTTGTCTTCTCTTTATTGGCCCTCTTTCTCTCTCTCTCTCTCTCTCTCACTATCTCTATCTCTGTCTGTCTCTCGCTCCATCTGTGCTTTTTTCTTCACCTTTTTCTGCTTGTAAAGCCGTCGCACGTAGAACTTCTTGTTTAACCGGTTTGTCATTGTTGTTGTTGTTGTTGTTGTTATTATTATTAACATTAACATTAGTATTAGTATTATTATTGTTTTTGCCACCCCTTCTGTTCTCCCTGATCGTCCCCTTACCCATCCTTGCTGCTGCTGCTGCCCTCTCAGCATATCCTTAAAAGCTTTCCAGCCAGGCAGATTTGACATATTTAGTCCAGCTGCCCTTGCTCTGGAGTGATACTTATATATATATAGCTAATTATGATGTACAGTTCGAATTGGCTAAATGTCAGCTTGAATGTATGAAACTATTTTGGTTTCAAGGATATTTTTGATTTATTTGGCTTTCAGTTCTAGTACCGATGAGCTTAAGAGGAGAGGTATACTCGTTGCTGTTATTCTTCTTGGATCAAAGCTTCACTCTTGATTTCTAGATAGTGAATCCCGAAGATATAACTGTTCTTTTCAAACCGGGAATATCCAAAGGCGTTTTCTTGATTTATTTTATTAGTTATTATTCAAATTAATTTTTTTTTTTTAATATCAACTTATATAAACTATATATATTAACATTTAATCTTTAGTCGATGTTATGATCGTAATTTACACTTGATTTCATTTTCATATCTATTATTTGTAACTGTGGTTTGGTTGTTGTTCTCTTCTTTTTCTTATTTTTCCTCTTCTGGTTCTTTGTGTGCAGTCCACACTAAAAACATAAAAATTCCATTAAAATGTCAAGTGGCAGTTATTTTTTCTTCATCTTTCCTCGTCCTCTCTCTCTCTCTCTCGCTCTCGCTCTTGCTGTCGCTCTGTTGTTCTTCTCACTCTCTGTTTCAGTCTAACGCTCTGCGGTTTGCCCTCAAATTTCATCCTTAATGACGTTTCTCTCGTGTTTCGCTGTTCTTGTTGGTTGTTGGTTTTTGTTTTGGATTTTGAGTTTTCAGTTACCTTTGAGTGTGGGCGGCTGCTGTCAAGTGGGTGGGGCACTCACACGAGTAACTGTAAATAGAGGCGACGTGTTGTGTGCAAGGAAGCCGGTCGGCAGGGGACGCCACCTGACATGCCATAAATAAATGGGCAAACGCTTAAATTCCTGTAATTTAGTTTGCATATTTTACGCGAAGTGGCGACGACCAATCAACAACACAATAGACAAACACATACACAAACACATACACAAACACATACACAAACACATACACATACACAAACACATACACATAGACACATGCACGTAAGAAGTATTTTGTTTGGTGGGCGGTGGGGGGTGTGGTGGATACGTGGCGAAGGCCTCTCAAATTGCAGTAAATTATTTTTTTGTGTGTTGCCGTCGCAGTTGCCGCAATAGGGGGCAAGAAACGTCACAAGGACGTTGCGTTTGCCACCAGAACAAATGAGATATAATTGGAGACAGAGAGAGGAGAGAGTGTGTGTGTGTGTGTGTGTGTATGTGAGAAAGAGAAGAGTGTGATAGAGAGAGGGGGTAGAGAGAGAATGAGGAAGGGTAACAGGATGCAAACAGGAGCAGGAACATCGCACAAAACAAAAAAACGTGTGCAACGTTGCCAAAATTCTGCCAATGCCCGAAAATAACGCAAAAAAAAAAACAAAAAAAAAGAACAACCACAAAAATAGAGCTGAAACGTTTTTGCTGCGTTTCTGTTTTGCTGTTCTTGTGAGGTAAAAAGGAAAAATCAATAAGCGATTGCCAATTTTGCCAAATGCACTTAAACCAAACTAAAATAATACATAAGAGAGAGAAGCGAGAGGTTTACTATATATATATATAATAGTCAGACGATGTGGATGCAATGTTAACAATAAGTAAGAATGCTCTAGTCGAGAGAGCTCCACTAAGAGATACAATGAATCCAAATATTTACCTATCTTATACAATTATACAATATGATTAATATATATATTTCAAAATACAATTTTCGTGTTGTGTTAAAAATGATCAAAAAGAGCAAGAATTTGCATACCCGATCGAAACAACATATCTTTAGAATTGTGGTTTTTAAAATAAATATCGCCTGAGATCGTCTACTTAATCGAATCGGCTGTTGATGCTGATCCGGAATATATAACGATAAGCTTCATTCTGCCTGTTATATATATATATATATATATATAATATTCATCAGTCTTGAAGGGATCACTAAACTGCTTGCCATTCGAGCATACCCTTTGCTTTAAAAAGTAATGCAGAAAACATTGAAACTGTTTTTTCTTCTTCTTGTTCATTGCTCTTTTATATCTATCTATCTCTCTCTCGCTTTCTCTCTAATTTTGGTTGCATTGAACACCTGGACTAAGGACTCTTTCAACAACGAGTGAATATCTGATATAGAGATCGGCAGAAAGAGAGCGGACGAGAGAAGGAGAGAGAGAGAGAGAGAGAGAGAGAGAGCGCGATTATGTTTCACACTTTTCCATTCAATCGAATTTTCAATTTTATTCTTTTGTATAACGTTGAAATGTAGAACATTGATCAACCTATTGAATGTCCATATATATATATATATATATGACAAACGCTTTATGTGATTCATATGAGTCGAGGAATTGAACGACGCATTTTGATTATGATAAACCCCTTAGAAAAATACTTTTCCCTCATTAAAGTTGAGATTAAGAATTTTGATTAGCTTTCAAGAATCTGATTGATTCCCCAGTACTAAGTACTTGGCAAGTAACTAAATTTGTTACATTTAAAATATCTGTTCTTGTTTAACATACATATAATTATATATATATATATATATATATATCTTGTCTTAAAGTAGTCTTATTTTACAAAAAAATCGATAGTACATAAAATGTATGTATGTGAAGTAGTATGTACATGTATATAATCTTGTCCGATTTGTAAACCTAGAATATATATATATATATATAAATGTATATATATATATATATTTTTTCTCATTTGTTGCATTTACAAGCAGCTACAGATCTTTCAATATTGGCCCTCCTCGTTGCTTGTGGTTCTGGCAAAAGATATTATGTACCACAGAGATCTACATATATTCATCTATATATATATACATCTATGTTTGTGTATCACATTATGTATGTTGTACATTTGTTAAGCTAATTGGATTTCTGGATAGAAGTAAAATTCGATATTACTTTCAGATCCACCTTCTCCCTGCCACTGCCCCTGTCTTTGCCTTGTGATTCGTGCAAAATTTGCGATGTCAAAAAATTCCTGAAAAAAATCTACTGATTCATGGGAAAAAGAAGAAAGAATGAAGTGTCCAAAAAGTTGCGACATGCTTCAAGCAATCAGATATCTGAAAATAATACTAATGAGTTGCTCTTATTGTGAAGCAGAATCACATGAAATATATATATAAACATTTTGTAGCTATCGGTTGCTTGGCAACATGTGTGTGTATGTGTTTGTTGGGGGGAGGGGGAGCGTGTGGGTGGGTGGGTGTAGGGGCTGCAACAACTTACAGCAAAGCCATGCACCGTTACATTACATACTACGCCCCCACCCCCCATCCCAATCCCACCAGTAGGAGGGAGTTGTCGGGGTTGGGGTTGGCGTTGGGGATATGTGCCACATGTGTGCTGCATATGCGTTTTGCCATTGTTTTTGTTGTTGGTTCTGCTGCTGTTGCACTATGCAACAGAGCAAGAGAAACAGCAGAATATGATGATGAAGTAGAAGAGTATGTAGCGGATGATGGGGGGTGGGGGGGTTGCTGCGAATGTTTTCCGTTGTGTTGTGAAAGCTAAAAGCAAACACACACACACAAACACATACGCACATACACACTCACACATTCACGCATCAAAACCTACGACACATTTTTCAGGCTGAAAAACACGTTTTCCATGCGCGGCGGTTTCACATGCGCTTATTTTTGTACAACAGCAGCAAAAATCATAAAATATGTACGAGAGTCAACCACAACAACAACAACAACTAGTGTAATAACTGATAAAAATAAAAACACACGCATGCAAGCAACAAAAACAACACACGGGAAAACACACACACACACACACACATTCAGAGAAATATAAAAGCAGGCGCACTAAATTAAAGCTCGAACGAAAAATCAATACTTTACTTTAGTCGACAGTAGCAGCAGCAGCAAAGCAGCAGCAGAGCAGCAGCAGAGCAGCAGCAGAGCAGCCGCAGCAGCAAAGCAAAAGCTGCCAAACAACAACAGGGAGCAGCGGGAAGCGACGCACGCTGGCAGGAGGGGCGCTATCTCAAATAAATTGCTTTCGGCCTACTCGTGATTTTTTTTTTTTCGTTTCGTTTCGTTTTTATTATTTTATTATTATTATTTTTTTATTTCGTTTCGTTTCATTTGCCTTTTCGTTTTCGGCGTTGTGAATATTTTACTGTACATATTTCTCGCTGCGCTGCTGCTGCGCCCCCGTCGCCTGCTTTGACGCCCACACGAAACACACTGGCAAAAATGTGCACACATGTATACACTTGCATATGTGTGTGTGAGTGTGTATATATGTATGTGTGTGTGTGGACTTTATGCCAGCGCGCCAATGTTCCACAATTATTATTATTATTATACAGTCCCCATGTTTATGTGTCTGTGTGTGTCTGCTTTTTCCTACACACGGTATTTTTTTACGTTTCACCTTGCGCACACCCCCTGCCCGCCACGTCCTGATCGTGTTTATTGCTGCGTTCTACTCGTTAGACTCGTTTGCTTCTCCGTCTCCCTATCATTTTTCATACACAACACACACACAACTTACAGCTACAGACAAGCATACATACATACATACATACCTAGCTACCTACCTACCTACCTACTTACTACATACATACATACAAATATATACACAACGTTTTGCTGGGCTGTTCGGGGGATTTTTGTGCACGTCACTATGCACGACTCACCAACTGGTGTTCGGTCGGTTGGTCGGTCGGTCGGTCGGTCGGTCGGTCGCTCTTTCGTTCGTTTTGTTGCTAGACTCGCTATGACGTTGCGAGTTGTGTGCTCGTATTTATGTATGTACATGTATGCCCATACATATATTTATATATATAAGTTTATGTGTGTGTGTGTGTGCATCGCATTCAGTTGCCAACGAGGCTGCCTGCCCGCCGCCTTGCACTTGCTGTTGCGTCACCCGCGCGCCGCATAACCAAACCAACACGAACAACGTTTGCTGCGCAGCAACATCGCTGCCTGCTGTTTGCTTTTGCATTTGTATGGCATGCATGTATACACACACACACATACATACATTCATATACATACATTCATATGTATGTATGTGTGTTTATGTGTGTTTGTTTGTATGTTTGCTCGTTCGTTCTTTCAAGTTCCCCAAAAGCAATTGCTCTCTGTTTTTGCTCAACCTCAGCAGTGGCCCATAGCACTGCACACCCGCTGCCTTCCCTCTGTAACGACAACGGCCGAACGACAGACAGACCGACCGACTAATTGAC